>JBCFYV010000375.1:0-270966 GCA_039000515.1 Timema cristinae
GAGAATAATACCTGCTACCTTTTACTAATAAAATGAACCACATGGGGGGGAGAATAATCCCCTGCTACCCTTTTTACTAATTGTAATGAAATTTAAATTTCCCCCTGAAATATGTGAAAGCTTTGGGACAAAATTTTGTCCAAATTTTTTTTAAAAGTTTTTTAATTTTATTTAAATTATATAGTATATTAAATGGCGTTAAAGCACTTCTTCTAAGAAGGAAAAAGCCATGATCAGTGACGCCACGCACGTGACGTTAGTAAAGTCATGTTGACAATATGATATTTTTTAATAATAATTTCCCCTCTTCTCAAAGGGTTTCGAAGAGAGATTTTAAATGGTAATTTGAGTCAGTTTCCGGCTCTCGGACCTCCTAGTAACACAGAGTGTTTTTGTCTTGTATTTTGTTTTTCTAAACTAAACCTTCTCGAAGCTTCCATGAGCAAGGGATATTACGAAAGATGGTGCAATGTAAGGGCACTTGGGCACTAGTACGCTCTTGGCGTCCAGTACTGTTCACTACTCAGTCACTATCACAGCTTCTGTCCGCGATCCTACAATAGCCGCGTAAATATTTGGACGACATGATCTATTTTCTCCTTAGATAAACTGAGATTCAGAAATAAAAACATGTCAAAATAATAAGTGTGTATTAATTATAATTCTTTAATTGGCGCTCAATCACGGGGCTATAAATACCAATTAACTCACAACATCAAAAATCGGACCGATATAATTAGTGCTCGACCACGGGGCAGCTACCAGCTAATTAAACGGCGTAACTTCAATCGACACTCAACGCGCCGAACCAGAACTTTTCAATTGGCGTCCATCGCGGTGCAGTAAAATATCATAACATTTCATAATGAATGAACCACATGAGGGGAGAATAATATCTACGAGCCCGGACTAATGAATGTACCGCATGAGGGGAGAATAATACCTGCTAGCCTTTACTAGTCAATGAACCACATGGGGGATTAATAATAACAAACAACGAGCCTTTACTAATGAATGAACCACATGGGGGGAGAATAATACCTGCTAGCCTTTACTAATGAATGAACCACATGGGGGAGAATAATACCTACGAGCTCGGACTAATGAATGAACCACATGAGGGGAGATTAATACCTACGAGCCCGGACTAATGAATGGACCACATGGGGGGAGAATAATACCTGCTAGCTTTTACTAATAAATGAAACACATGGGGGGAGAATAATTCCTGCTATCCTATACTAATGAATGAACCACATGGGGGAGAATAATACCTACGAGCCTTTACTGATGAATGAACCACATGGGGGAGAATAATACCTACGAGCCCGGTCTAATGAATGAACCGCATGAGGGGAGAATAATACCTACGAGCCTTTACAAATGAATGAACCACAGGGGGGGAATAATACCTGCTAGCCTTCACTAATGAATGAACCACATGGGGGGAGAATAATACCTACGAGCCCGGACTAATGAATGAAGCGCATGAGGGGAGAATAATACCTGCTAGCTTTACTAATGAATGAACCACATGAGGGAGAAAATACCTGCTAGCCTTTACTAATTGTAATATAATTGATTTGCCTTGAAAAGTATGTGAAAGCATTGACAATAATATCGTCCTAATTTTATAAACGTATATAATTTTATTTAAATTATATATAATATTAAATGGCGCTTAAAGCACTTCTTCTTCTGAGAAGGCAAAAGCCACTGATCAGTGACGTCACGCACGTGACGTTAGTAAAGTCATGTTGACAATATGATATTTCTAATAATAACTTCCTCTTCTCGAAGGTTCGAAGAGAGATTTTTAAAGGTAATTTGAGCCCAGTTTCAGGCTCTCGGACCTTCTAATAAACAGAGATGTTTTTGTCTTGTATTTTGTTTTTCTAAACTAACCTTCTCGAAGCTTCCATGAGCAAGGGATATATACGAAAGATGGTGCAATGTAAGGGCACTTGGGCACTAGTACGCTCTTGGCGTCCAGTACTGTTCACTACTCAGTCACTAGCACAGCTTCTGTCACGCGATCCTACAATAGGCCGCGTAAATATTCGACAGACATGATCTATTTTTCCTTAAATTTAAACTAAGATTCAGAAATAAATAACATGTCAAAATAATAAGTTATTAATATAATTCTTTAATTGGCGCTCGATCACGGGGCTAAAAATACCAAATTATCTCACCAACATCAAAAACCGGGACGATTAATTAGTGCTGCCACGGGGCAGTTATCAGCAAATTTTAAACGGAGTAACTTCAATCGAAGCTCAACGACCGACCGAAAACACTTCAATGGGTCCATCGGGTGCAGTAAAATATCAGAACCATTTATAATGAATGAACCACATGAGGGAGAATAATATCTACGAGCCCGAACTAATGAATGTACCGCATGAGTGGAGAATAATACCTACGAGCCTTTACTAATGAATGAACACATGAGGGGAGAATAATACCTAAGAGCTTTACTAGTGAATGAACCACATGGGGGGAGAATAATAACCTACGAGCCTTTACTAATGAATGAACCACATGGGGGAGAATAATACCTGCTAGCTTTACTAATGAATGAACCACATGAGGGAGAAAATACCTCGAGCCTTTACTAAGAATGAACCACATGGGGGGAGAATAATACCTCAGCCGTTACTAATGAATGAACCACATGGGGGAGAATAATACCTCTAGCCTTTACTAATGAATGAACCACATGGGGGGAGAATAATACCTGCTAGCCTTTACTAATTAATGAACCACATGAGGGGAGAATAATACCTACGAGCCTTTACTAATGAATGAACCACATGGGGGGAGAATAATACCTGTTGCCTTTACTATGAATGAACCACATGAGGGGAAAATAATACATACGAGCCTTTACTAATGAATGAACTACATGGGGGGAGAATAATACCTGCTAGCCTTTACTAATGAATGAACCACATGGGGGGAGAATAATACCTGCTAGCCTTTACTAATGAATGAACCACATGGGGGGAGAATAATAACTGCTAGCCTTTACTAATTGAATGAACACATGAGGGGAGAATAATACCTACGAGCCTTTACTAATGAATGAACCACATGGGGGGAGAATAATACTGCTAGCCTTTACTAATGAATGAAGCCACATGGGGGGAGAATAATACCTACGAGACCGTTACTAATGGAATGAACCACATGAGGGGAGAATAATACCTACGAGCCTTTACTAATGAATGAACCACATGAGGGGAGAATAACACCTACGAGCCTTTATTAATGAATGAACCACATGAGGGGAGATAATACCTACGAGCCTTTACTAATGAATGAACCACATGGGGGGAGAATAATACCTACGAGCCTTTACTAATGAATGAACCACATGAGGGAGAATAATACCTACGAGACCGGACTAATGAATGAAAAACATGAGGGGAGAATCATACCTACAAGCCCTGACTAATGAATGAACCGCATGAGGGGAGAATAATACCTACGAGCCGGACTAATGAATGAAACCACATGAGGGGAGAATAATATCTACGAGCCCGACTAATGAATGTACCGCATGAGGGAGAATATACCTACGAGCCTTTACTAATGAATGAACCACATGAGGGGAGAATAATACCTACGAGCCGGACTAATGAATGAACCACATGAGGGGAGAATAATACCTACGAGACCGGACTAATGAAATGAACCACATGAGGGGAGAATAATACCTACGAGCCTTTACTAATGAATGAACCACATGAGTGGAGAATAATACCATCGAGCCTTTACTAATGAATGAACCACATGAGGGGAGAATAATACCTACGAGACCGGACTAATGAATGAACCACATGAGGGGAGAATAATACACACGAGCCTTTACTAATGAATGAACCACATGAGTGGAGAATAATACCTACGAGCCTTTACTAATGAATGAACCACTATGAGGAAAGAATAATACCTACGAGCCTGTACTAATGAATGAACCACAGGAGTGGAGAATAATACGCTACGCCTTTACTAATGAATGAACCACATGAGGGGAGAATAATACCTACGAGTCCGGACTAAGGAATGAACCACATGAGGGTGAGAATAATACTACGAGCCCGACTAATGAATGAACCACATGGGGGGAGAATAATACCTACGAGCCTTTACTAATGAATGAACCACATGAGGGGAGAATAATACGTACGAGCCGTTATAATAAATGAACCACATAAGGGGGAGAATAATACCTACGAGCCTTTACTAATGAATGAACCACATGAGGGGAGAATAATACCTACGAGCCTTTACTAATGAATGAACCACATGAGGGGAGAATAATACCACGAGACCGGACTAATGAATGAACCGCATGAGGGGAGAATAATACCTACAGCCTTTAATAATGAATGAACAACATGGGGGGAAAATTTAATACCCTACCAGCCCATTTTTTAAAGGATAAAAAACCAAACAGGAAGGGGAGAAAATACCTCGGGGGCACTAATAATAACCAAGGGGCAGAATAATACCTGCCGGGCCACAATGAAAAACCATAGGGTTGAGAATTACCTAAAAACCCCCACAAATTGAAATAAACCCCCAAAAAGGGGGAAAAGAAAAATTTCCGGGGGCCCCTTTATAATGAATGAAAAAATTTTTGGGGGGAAAAAATAATTCCTCAGCCTTTTATAATAAACCACATGGGGGGGTAATAATACCTCCCAAAACCTTTATTAATGAATGAAAACATGAGGGGAAATAATTACCTACAAAACCTTTACAAATAAATTTTGAACCCCCCATGGGGGGGAAAAAACCCTGTTTACCCTTAAAATAAATTTAAAAACCCATGGGGGGAGAATAATCCCTTACGACCCGGACAAATTTAATAAAACCGCATGAGGGGGGGAATAATCCCTCCTGTTTTAAAGGCCCCTTTAATAATTGTTTAAAATTTGTTAAATTAAATTTCCCCCTTTGAAAAGTATGTGAAAGCATTGCCAAAAAATATGGCCCCTAATTTTTTTAAAACGTATTTAATTTTTTTTTAAAAATTATATGGAATTTTAAAAATTGGCCCCTTTAAAGCACTTTTTTTTTTCTAGAAGGAAAAAGAAACTGTTTCAGTGACGTCAGCACTTTGAGTTAGAAAAAAAGTATTTTGACAATATGAAAATTTTAAAATAAAAAATTTCCCTCTTCTCGAAGGTTCGAAGAGAGTTTTTAAAAAGGTTTTTTTGGTAAAGTTTCCGGCTTCGGCCCTTTCTAAAAACAAAAGATTTTGTTTTTGTTTGTATTTTTTTTTTTTTAAACTAAACCTTCTCAAAGGGTTCCAGGGACCCAAGGGATATTACAAAAGAGGGTGCAATGAAAGGGGTTTTTGGGCCCACAAAAGTACGTTTTTTGGCGCCCCATTACTTTTTAATTACTAAAGTCACAAAGAAAGCTTTGTCCCGGAATCCCTAAAATTTAGGCCCCCGTAAAAAAGGGGGAACGACTTTGATTTTTAATTTTCCCTTTTTAAAAAAAATTGAGATTCAGGAAATAAAAAATGTCAAAAAAAAAAGTGTGTATTAATTTTTAATTTTTTTAATTGGCCCCCTCGATCACGGGGCTATAAAATCCCAATTTAAACTACAACATAAAAAAGGACCGTTTTAAATTTAAAGTGTCGACCAGGGGGGCAGTTTACCAGCTAATTAAAGGGTTTTTTAACTTTCAATCGACCCCAAAAACCCGGCCCAACCAAAACCCTTTTCCCAATTGGCGTCCTTTCGGGGTTTTGCAGTTAAAATATAGAAATTTCTTTAATGAATAAAACCACATAAAAAACAAAAATGGAAGGAGTATAAAAAAAACCTTTACGAGCCTTTTACTAATGAATAAAAACCCCCATGGGGGGAGAAAATTAATCCCTTAAAAAGCCGGAAAAAGAATGAACCATGGGGGGAAAATTTTCCCTTTTCCAAGTTTTTTAAAATTAAATTTGAACCACTGGGGGGAGAGAATAATACCTGTTTAGCCTTTACTTTTGTAAAAATTAAATTAATTTGGCCTTTTTTAAAAGATTTGAAACATGGAAAATTATCGTTCCTTTTTAATTTTTTAAAATGGGGAAAAAATTTTTAATTTTAAATGTTTAAAAAGGGGTAAAAAAATTTGGGCCCGGTTTAAAAAGAACCTTTCCTTTTTTCTTGAAGCCAAAAATAAAAAGAACCATTTAAAAATTCCCAAGGGGGGAGCTCAACGAACGTTTAAAACCGGGGTTGGGAAAAAAAAGGTTTAAAAAGGGTTAAACAATTATGATTTTTTAAATTTAAATAAAACCCTTTAATCTCAAATTTTTGTTCCCGGGGAAGGGGAAGATTTTTGGGTTAATTTTTGTCCACTTTTCCGGCTTCCTCGGACCAAAAAAAATTAACCCGGGGGAAAAATTTTTTGTTTTTTTTTTTTGTTTTTTCAAAACTAAAATTCCTAAAAAAGCCTTTCCATAAGCCAAAGGGGGAAATAAAAAATAGAAAGGATGGTTTTGCCACTTTAAAAGGGCATTGGGTTCTAGTAGTTTTCTTGGCCGGGGCCAGTTAATTCCTTCCCTACTAAATTTTCAATAGGAAAAACCAATTTCGGGGGGGGTTCCCAAAAAATCCTAAAAATAAAAAGGGGTCTTTTTAAATTATTTCACGACCATTGTTTCCCTAAAATTTTCTCCTTTTTAAATAAATAAAGATTCAGAAAATAAAACATGTTTCAAAAAAAAATAGTTTTGGTTTATTAAAAAAATAATTCTTTTTGGCGTTTTCCCGGGAAATTCCACGGGGGGGGGGGGGTTTTATAAAATAACCAAAATTAAATTCTCCCCCAAAAATCAAAAAAGGGGGGGAAAATTTAAAAAGGGGCCCCCCTCAAAACCCCCGGGGCCCCCAATTTAAAAAACCCCAGTTTTAAAATTTAAACGGGGGGGTTAACCTTTCTTTTTTGGCCCCGGGGCTTCCTACAAACCCGGGAACAAAAATTTTTTGGGGGGGTATGGGCGGTTTCCCCATTTTTAAAAAAAACCCCCCCGGGGGAAAAAAATTCCCATTTTAAATGAAGAACCCAGGGGCCGGGAGAAGAATCTACAAACCCCCGGGAACTAAGGGAATGAACCCATGGGGGTGGAGAATAATCCCTACGAGCTTTATAATGAAATGAACCACATGGGGGAAAATTTAAAAACCTGTTGCCTTTTACTAATGAATAAAACCACTTGGGGGGAATTTAAAAAATAATCCCCGAGTTTTTAATAATGAATGAACCACTTTGGGGGGGAAATAATACCAGGAGCTTTACTAATGAATGAACCCCCATGGGGGGAGGAAAAAATACCTACGACCCCTTTACTAAAAAATTGAAAACACATGGGGGGAGAAAAAAATACCTGTTTGCTTATAATGAATAAACCCACATGGGGGGGAAAAAAATTTCCTGCTACCCTTTACTAATAAATTAAACCCAAACATGGGGGAGAATAAAAACCTACGAGAGGACAAAGGGAAATTTAAAACCACATGGGGGGGAAAAATTAATCCCTCCGGCCTTTACAAAAGGGAATGAACCACATGGGGGGAGAATAAAAAACCTGTACCCTTTTAAATAATGATAGAAACCAAATTTGGGGGGAGAAAAATTTCCCTACGAGCCTTTTACTGGGGGAATTTAAAAACCAATGGGGGTTGAGAAAAAATACCTAAACCCTTTACTAATGAATGAACCACATGGGGGGGAAAATTTAATCCCTTTGGGGCCTTTATAATAATAAACACTTTGGGGGAGAAAAAATACATTGGGGGCCTATTAAAATGGAAATAAACCACATGGGGGGAAAATTTTAAACCTGTAGCCTTTAATAATGAATGCCCCAAAATGGGGGGAAAATTAATACCCGGGCCACTAAAAATAAAACCCAATGGGGGGAGAAAATACTCAGCTTTATAATAAATAAATAAACCCACATGGGGGGAGAATAATCTTTTTTCCCTTTAAATTAATGAAAAAACCACTGGGGGGTTTTTAAATAATACTACGAGCCATTTAAGGATTAAACCACATTGGGGGGAGAATAATCCCTGTCCCTTTTTACTAATAAAATTAAAAACCACATGGGGGGAGAATAATTCCGGGTAGCCTTTATAATAAAATGAACCACATGGGGGGGAAAAAATAATCCTAGGCCTTTCTAAGGAAATAAACCACATGGGGGAGAAAAAATTCCCCTACAAACCCTTTACAAATTGAATAAAACACATGGGGGGGAAAAATAATGTAGCCTTTACTAATGAATGAACCACTTTGGGGGGAGAATAATACCTAGGGAGCCACTAAGGAAGAAACCAAAAGGGGGAGAATAATCCCTAGAGCTTTTAAATAATAAATTTAAACCCAATGGGGGGGGGAAAAAAAACCCTTTCGACCCTTTACTAATGAATGCCAAATTTGAGGGGAGAAAAAAATACTACGAGCCTTTACTAATAAAATTTGAACCAAAAATGGGGGGGGAAAATAAAAACTCACCCCTTTCCCAATAAATTTTAAACCACATGGGGAAAAAAATAAAATACAACCTTACAAAAAAGAAAAAACCCGGGAATTTAAGGATATGAACCCCAATGGGGGGAAAATTTAATACCTCACCCCCTTTACTAATGAATAAACCCAACATGGGGGGAGAAAAATCCACCCTTTGGCCTGGGGGCTTTTTTTAAATGAATTAAAACCTTTGAGGGGGAATAATCCCTACGGGAGGGGGATAAGGAATAAACCACAAATGGGGGGAGAATAATCCCCGCCCAAAAGCCCTTTTAAAACAAAAAAATTGACAATAAAAACCACAGGGGGTTGAGAAAAAAAATACCTGAGCCTTTACTAAGGAATGAACCACTTTGGGGGAAAGAAAAAATACCTACGAGCCCGGGACAAAGAAATGAACCCCCTGAGGAAAGAAAATAAACACGACCTTTTTTAAAATGAAGGGAACCACATGAGGGAAAGAAATAATCCCCTACGACCCCCTTTTAATAAAAAATAAACCCACATGGGGGAAAGATAATAATACGACCCCGGACTAATGAAGGGAACCCCCATGGGGGGGGGGGAAAAATTTCCCTACGACCCTTTTTTACTAAAAAATAAACCCAAACATGGGGGGGAGAAAAAAAATACGAGAAGCCTAAATATTAGGGAACCAATGGGGGGCCTGAAGAAATTTAATAACCCTTAGCCTTATACTAATTGAAATTTGAACCACAGGGGGGGTTGAAAATTTTAAAACCCCCCTAGCCTTTTTTTTCAATGAATGAACCCATGGGGGGAAAAATAATCCCTCCGAGCCTTTACTAATGAATAAACCCAAACATGAGGGTGGGGAATAATCCCTCCCGGGGCCCGGTTTAAGGAATGAAAAACTTTGGGGGGGAAAATTAAAAACCTACGAGCCCAGACTAATTAATAAACCGACGAGGGCGAATTAATCCCTAAAACCCCGGCCCAAATGATATAAAAACCCCCAATGGGGGTTTTGAGAATAATCCCTATGACCCCCGGAAACCAATAAATTTTGAACCACATAAAGGGGAAATTTAAATCCCTCGGCCTTTACAAATGAATGAACCACATGTGGGGAAAAATTTCCCTGCAAAGCCTTTTAATTTGAAATGAACCCCCAGGGGGGGGGAGAAAAAATTTTCCGGGCTAGCCTTTATAATAAAATAAACCCAACATGGGGGGTTTAATAATACCTGTTTGGGGGGCATTTTTACTAATGAAATGAACGACAGGGAGGGGAGAATAAAAACCTTTACGACCCTTTTTACTAATGAAGGGAAACCACTTTGGGGGGAAAATAAAAAAACCTGCTAGCCTTTACAAATGTTTGAACCACTTTGGGGGGGAGAATAAAAACCTTTCAGCCCTTTTTTAATTTAATTTGAAAACCCCTTTAAAAGGGTTAAAAGAAATAATACTCCTATTTTAAACTTTTTTTTTGAAATGAAAACCCAAACATTTTTTTGGGGGAAAAAATACCGGGCTACCCCCTTTAAAAATTTTTAAATTGTTTTTAATTTTCCCCTGAAAAGGGTTTTTTTAAAGGGAATTGGGCAATTTCCCGGCCTTTTTTAAAACCCGTATTTTTTTTTTTTATTTTTTTTATTAAATTTGGGGGCTTAAAGAAACCTTAAAAATTTCTTAAGGGAAGGGCAAAGACCCCCCTTTGGGATCTGAAAACCGTCACGCACTTTTGCCGGTTAAAAGGGTAAATATTTGACAATGTTTTATTTTTTTTAAAAAAATAACTTCCTTTTTTTTTTTTGGGGAAGGGTTCAAAAATAAATTTTAAAAAAGGGGTTTAATTTTTTGGTCAAGGGGTTTCCGGCTTTGGGGTTTTTTCCCCCTGGGGTAAACCCCGGGAATTTAATTGTTTTTGGGGTTCTTGTATTTTTTGTTTTTTAAAATAAACCTTTCTTTCCCCGAAAATTAATTTGAAGCAAGGGAAAATTTTGGGGTTTTTAAAAAATGGGGGAAAATTTGGGTTTAAGGAAAAAACCAATTGGGGCCAAATAATACGAAAAAATTGGGGTTCCCAATACGGGTTTAAAAATACTCAGCCCCCCCCTTAATTTCACTTTGTTGGGGGGGTTTTGGTTTGGTTTTCCCCCCTTTTCCCTAAAATAGGGGGGTCGCCCAAATTTTTCCTCGGACAAAACAAATTTTCCCTTAAAATAAATGAGATTTATAATAAAAAAACTTAAAAAAAATGGGGTTTTAATTATAAAATTTTTAAATTGGCCCGGTTTAAAAATCCACGGGGGAAATAAAAAACCAAATTAACCACAACAAATAAAAAAACCCGGACAAGATTTAAATTTTTTAGTGCTCGACCCGGGGGAAAGTTACAGGTTTAAATTAAAACGGTTTGGAAAAAACCTTAACATTTCAAAAAAACCGGGGCTCAACCCGGGTCCCAACCAAAAAAACCCTTTTCAATTGGGGGGGGTAATCCCGGTCCCCGGGAAAAGGGATACCCAAAAACCCAAATTTCAATTTAAGGGAATGAACCACTTTGGGGGGAGAAATAATACTACGAGCCAATAATGAATGAACCACATGGGGGGAAAAATTTAATACCTCCCGAGTTTTTTTCTAAATGAATAAAACCCACAGGAGGGGAGAAAAAAATACTACGAGGGGAATTTAATGTTTTTGACCAAAAATAAGGGGAGAAAAATTCCCTAGGGCCCTTTTTCTAATTTAATAAACCCACGGGGGGGGAAAGAATAATACCAAAGACCCTTTACTAATGATTGAACCCAACATGAAAGGGGAGAAAAAAATACCACGGGGCCCGGGACTAATGAATAAACCCCAAGGGAAGGGGAGAAATAATCCCTACAAGCCTTCACAAATGAATGAACACATGAGGGGAAAAAGAAATAATCCCTACGACCCCGGGACAAAATGAATAAACCACTGAGGGGAGAATAAAAATTTACCAGCCCGGACTAATAAATGTCCCGAATGAGGGGGAATACTACTACGACCCTTTTTAACTAATGAATGAACCACAGGGGGGGGGAGAATAATACCTAGGGAGACCGGACAAAATGAAGGGAACCCCAAAATGAGGGGAAGATAATACCTATGAGCCCGGGACTAATAAATGAAACCTCTTTGGGGGGAGAAAAAAATACCTACGAGCCTTTACTAATGAATGAACCCCCAGGGGTGGAAAAAAATCCCCTACAAAGCCTTTAAATTTGAATAAACCCACATGAGTGGAAAAATTAATCCCTACGGCCTTTACTAATGTTTAAAAACCCATGGGGGAAAATTTAATACCTACGAGCCCGGGACTAATGAATGAACCGCACGAGGGGGAAAAATATGTACGACCCTTTTAAATTAAAGGAATGAACCACATGGGGGGAAAAATACCTACAAACCCCGGGAATAAGGAATGAACCACATGAGGGGGGGGGAAATAATCCCTAGACCCCGGACAAAATAAATGAACCCAACAGGGGGGGCGAAATAAAAATCTAGAGCCGGACTAATGAAATAAAAACCCATGGGGGGAGAATAATCCCTTTGGGCCCCTTTACAAATGAATAAACCCACATGAGGGGAGAATAATTTTTAGAGCCCGGACTAATAAAAAGTCCCACATGGGGGGGAGAAAATTACCTACGATCCTTTACAAAATTGAATGAACAAATGAGGGGAAGAATAATACCAAACGAGCCTTTAAAATTAAATTTGAACCACATGAGGGGTGAAAATTTAATTTCCTCCCTTGGGCCTTTACTAAATGAAGAAACCACATGTGGGGGAGAAAAATTTACCTGCTAGCCTTTACAAATGAATGAACCAATGAGGGTGGAGAAAAATACCTACGAGCCTTTTACTAATGAATAAAACCCATTAGGGGAGAATAATACCTACGACCCCTTTAAAATAAAAGGGAAAACCACTTTGGGGGAGAAAAATTACCTACGAGTTCGGACTAATGAATGAACCCCAAATGGGGGAAAATTTAAAATTATGCTAACCTTTTTTAATGATTAAACCCAATGGGGGGGAAAAATTAATCCCTCAACCCTTTTAATTTGAATAAACCCCAAAATGAGGGGAGGGAATAATCCCTTTACGAGCCAAATTTGAATGAACCCTTTGGGGGGAGGAAAATAATACCTAAAGGGCCCCCACTAATGAAAAAATCCACATGGGGGGGAAAAATATTACGGCCCGGGGCCCTAATAAAAATGTTACCGCATGAGGGGAGAATAATCCCTTCAAGCTTTATTTAATGAATGAAAAAAACTGGGGGGAATAATCCCTCAAAGGGCCCCCCCCTTAATAAATTGGGGGGTAATATAAAATTGGATTTTGCCCTTTGGGGGAAAAATATTGAAACCATTGCAATAAATCGTCCCTTATTTATAAATTAAAAAGGTTTTTTTTAAAAGAAGAAAATTAATTGGGGGGTAAACCCCCACCCTTTGAATGAAAACCCATGATCAGTGGAAAACCTCATGGGAAAAGGACTTAAGTAATAAGGTCAGGGTAAAAAATTTTTGATATTTTTTAAATAAAAAAAACCCTTCCTTCATTCTCAAAGGTTTTCAAAGAAAAAAGATTTTAAAAGGTTTTGATTTTTTTTTTGAAATTAAAAAACCATTTTGGGGCTCTCGGATTTAAAAACCAACAGAGAGTTTTGCCTTAAAAAGGGGGTTTTTCAAACAAAAAAACCTTTTTAAAGTTCCATGAAGAAGGGATATAACCGGAAAGAAGGGTGCATTGAAAGGGCAAATTTGGGGCCCAACTAGAAAAACCCTTCTTGGGTTTCCTACGGGCCACCCCTAAAGTCACTGGGGGAAGTTCCTGGCCCGCGTTAATCAATAACCGCTTGGGGTAAAAAATTTCGACCGAATGGACTAATTTTTTCCCAAATAAATTGAAAAATTTCGAAAAAACTTTTGTAAAATAAAAAAGTTGTGTAAAAAAAAAACAATTGGGCGTTTCCGATTCTCCGGGGGAAAATACCTTTATTTTTTCCTTTCACCCTTTTAAAAAAACCAAACAATTTTTTTATTTCCCCCTTCGCCAGGGGGGAATTTCCACCTTTTCTTTTTTCCCCCCTTCACCCCGAGTCCCGGCCCCGGGAACCGGGGAACAACCTTCCTTTTTTTTGGCGTCCACCCCGGTGAAATAAATTTTGGGTAATTTCTTGGTATGAAACCTTTGGGGGGGAGAAAATAACGGGCCCAACCTAAAAAAAGACCGGTTGGCAGAAAAACCCTTTGGGAGCCTTTCAATTTAATGCCCCAAAATAGGGTGGTTGAATTTTCCCTAAAGACGAAAATTTACAATGTTGAACCCTGGGGGGGGGGATTTAAAAACAGGGGCCTTTAAAAATTGGAATCCCCCCTTGGGGTTAATCCTTGTTAGGCCCTTTAAAAAATAACCAGGGGGGTGAAAATTTAACCCCCATGCACCCTTTCCTAAATGTATGAAACCCCATGGGGGAATAATAATCCCCGGCTGTTTTCCCTATTAATGAAAACATGAGGGGGGGAAGGAAAAAAAAACAAACCGGAGTTTTTTTTAAAAGAAAAATGGGGGAAATTTAATTCCCCACCCCCTTTACAAATTAATTTTAACCCTTTAATGGGGGGAAAAAAATTTAAATCCCGGGGAAAAGCCTTTAAATTAAAATTGAAAAATGTGGTTTGCCCCTAAAACGTATTTTGAAAGCTTGGGGCCACAAAATTTATTCCTAATTTTATTAAAATATTTAATTTTAAAATTTAAAATTAAAATTTTGGGGAAAAGGGGTTAAAACCCCCACTTCTTTTTCTGAAAGAAGGAAAAAAAAACCCTTTAAATCAGGACTTTACCCGGGGGGGACAAATAAATAATTTTTCAAAAATTTTAAATTTTCCCCTTTAAAAATTCATTTTTTTCCTTTTCCCCCTTCGTTTAATTATTTTAAAATTTTTTCTTTCTGTTTCCCCCCCTTCTTTAAAAAACAAGATTTGGGTTTTTGGGAATTGAAAAATTTTTTTTTTTTTAAAAAAAACCCTTTTAAAGTTTCCCCAAGGGAAGCCCCGGGAATTAATTTTTACGAAAGGGGGTTAAGGGTGCAATTAAGGGACCCCCCTTTGGCAAAGAAAGTCTGGCTTTCCGGGGGACGTTTACTACCCCTCAAACAATTTTGCCGCGTCCTTTCCCTTGGCCCCCCCGGAAATTTCGGGACGACTGTATATTTTTTTCCAAAATTTATAAACCCGGGTTCAGGGTTAAAAAACAGGGGTCAAAAAAAAGTGGGTTTAAAAATTTTAATTCCCCTTTACCGTTTAAATCACGGGGCTTAAATACCCAATTAACTCACCCCCCCCAAAAAAGGGCCGGGTTTTTAATTGGTGGCCTGGAAAAGGGGGGTTAAAACCCCAGCTTTAAACGGTTTGGAAATTTGGGGGGCCCAAGCCCCCAGTTTTTCCAATTTTGGGTCTGGGGTTGAAGAAGGGGAAAAACAAAATTTTTCTTAAGGATTATAACCCACATTTTAAAATACCTACTAAAATTATAAATTTACCAAAATTTCCAATAAGAAAAACGTGGGGCAAATAATATAAACCCAACAAAAAAAGTTTTTAACAATATAAAAAAATCCTGGAAGGGCCCTTTAAAATACCCTGAAAAAAAAATCTTTCCAAACCGGTAAGGGGGAATAACCCAAAATTGTAGGGGCGGAGAAATTTTTTAACATCCATCGGGGGCATTATAAAAATTGTTGAACCCCAACATGAGGGGGAAGTTTTTTAAATTCCCCAAAGCCCCGGACAAGAAGGCCCCCAAGGGGGAAATAATCCTACGGCCAACCCCAAAAAAGGGGGGAAGGAACCCCCTGGGGGGGAAAAATTTTTTCCCCCGGGCTTTTTGAAAGAAAGGAAGGAGGAATTAATAGGGTTACCAACCTTTTAAAATTGGCCACAGGGAGGGAGAAAACCTACGATCCCCCCAAAAAGGTAATGAAATTCCCACCATTGGGGGGTTTGGAAAATATTAGGGGAAAAACCTAAAGGAATAAACCCAAATGGGGCAAGTTTAAATCCCCAGGACCCTTTATAATGAATGGAAAACCAATAGGGAAGAATAAAAATTAAAAACGAAGCCAGGCCTTAATAATTGAAAACCCCAAAAAGGGGGGAGAAATTACCTTTGGTCCTTTAAATTTTAATTTTTGAGGGAACCATGAGGGTAAAAATAAAACCCCCAAAAAAGCCTTATAAAATAACCCCAGAGGGAGAAATAAACCTGGGGCCAAACAAAGAAGGGGAACCCCCCCGATTTGGGGAAAGGAATAAAACCCCCCGGGGAGAGGGGTTTTAAAAGAACCGGGGCCGAAGGGTTTACCAGGGAAAATATTGGGGTCCCGAGTTTCCCAATAATTAAACCACGGAAGGGGGAAAATCCACGGCCCGGCCTAAAGGAAAAGGAACGGAAACTTGAGGGGAAAAAAATTTTTAAAATTTACAATCCCGGCCCTTAAATTGAAAAAAATGGAACCCCACATTGGGGGGGAGAAAATTCCCCCAAAACGAGGGACAAGAATGCCCAAAAAATGGGGGAAAATAAATAAAAAAATTTTATTTTTAAGGGATGGAAATCCTTTGGAGGGAAATTTAAATTTTTTAAAAACGGCCAACAATAAATTTGTAACCTGGGGGCAAAAAAATTAAAAACCCGACCCTTTTCAATATTGGTTTGAGGGAGAATTAAACTACACCCCTTTACTTGGAATGAAACGGGGGTAATGAGAAAGTTTTCCCTTGAGGGGCTAATTTTGGGGAACCCGCACGGGGGAAAATAAAAAACCATAAAAGCCTACTAATGAATAAAACCCCCATGGGGGAAAGAATTAATTTTTTACCTACGGGGCGGGTTTTCAAAAAAGGGAACCCTGGGGGAAAAAATTTTCCCCCCCCCGGGGATTTAAAGAAAACCCCGGGGGGGGGGGTTTAAATACCCCCGGGGGGACCCTTTCTAAGGGAATTTTTTAAACCAAAAATGGGAAAATAACCCCGGGCCCCGGGACAATTTTCCCCCAAGGGTTTTTTCCCATTAAAAACCCTTTTGCCCCCCGGGGATTGAATTTTTGAAACCCCCCTTAAAGGGGGGGAATTTTTCCCCACCTTTTTTAAAAATTTAAAAAGCCCCCCGGATGGGAAAATAATCCAAAACGTGAAACTTTAAAATTTTGGGGAACCCTAGGGGGGAAATTTCCCGGGAGCCTTTAAAATTTTGAATTTTTTTAAACCCACCATGGGGGGGAATTACCCAAAACCCGAAACCCCGGCCAATTTGTTCCCGGGGAACGAGGGTGAGAGGAATATTTTGCCCGTTCGAAGGCCCCTTGGGCCTTTTCCTGGGCCCCGCTCCGGGAACAATCAGAAAGGTTTTAATCCTCGAGCCCGGAATTAAAATAAAACCAGAAGAGGGGAAAATTTTAAAACTCCCCGAACCCCCGGGGCCCAAAAAATTGAAATTAACTCATGGGGGGAAAATTTAAAAAAAATCTCCCGGCCCCAGGAAAAGGGAATTGCCCCCATGGGGGGGAATTATTGGGGCCCATTTCCCCCAAATTTTAAAAAATGAAACCCCAATGAGGGGGAAAAAAGGAAAACAAAAAGGAGCCCACAAATTAAATTTGGTCCAACAGGGGGGGGTTTTAAACCAACCCCCCTTTATTTTAATGAATGAACGCCATGAGGGGAATAAACCCTCGGGCCTTTAAATTAAAATGTTTGGGAACCCCTGGGGGAGAGAATTCTGTTGGCCCTTTACAAATTGGGGGAAACCCCCAATTGTGGGGAAGAAAATTTAATCCTCCTTTAAAAAAAAGGGGGAAAGAAAAATAAGAAAATTTAATTTAAAACCAAAGCCTTTATTAATGAATGAAAAATTGGGAAAAAAAAAATAAACCGTTTACTTTTTGAATGAAACCTAAAAATTTTGGGGGTTTTCCCCAACCGTTTTAGGTGGATATTGCCACTGAGGGGAGTTCCGCTAACCTTTTTTAAATTAACACCTTTTTGGAGGGGAAAAACAATACCAAGGCCCCCGGCAAAGGTTTTTAAAAACCCCTTTTTTTAAGGGGGGAAAAATCCGGCCCGGAACATTGCCCAATGGGGGGTAATTTACCTCACCCCGGAAAAATTTCCGCGGGAAGGAAAAACCCCTTTACGAGTTTTATTAAAAAAAGGGGCCCAAAAGGGGGGGAGTTTTTTTAAACTTCGGCCCGGCCAATAAATGGCTTTTGGGGGGAAATTAATTCCTCCCCGAGCCCGGGGAATAAGGAATTTACCACAGGGGGGGAAAATTCCTTTTCGAAACGGCAATAAATTTTGCCCAAAAATTAGGCGAGGGAGGTAATTTTTCAGCCTTTTTTTAAAGAATAAACCCCCCATAAAAAGGGGGAATAAAACAAGACCCCTTTAATTTAATGAATAAGGGGTTTTTTTATGTTGGGAGAAATTTTCAGACGGACTTTTTTTAAAATTTAAACCGGGGGGAATTTACAAAAAAGCCCGGAAAATGAAAAAAAACCAAACCCGGGTTTTTGGGGGGGTTCCCCCCTTTGGGCGGGGGCCTTTAAAAGTTGAAACCGCATTGAAGGGGGGGTTTAAACTAGATTTCCCTTTTTGGTTATCCATCGGGGGTGAAAAAATTTAATTTTAAGAGCCGGACAAATGAAGGGGAACCACATCCCGGGGGAAATTTTAACCCAGAGCCCTCGATTGTATAAACCCCCATTTTTTGGGGTTATTTTCGGCCCTTTTAACAAATTTCAAAACCCATGAGGGGAGAATTTCCTCCCGACCGGCCCCCCTAATTTTTTTAATGAAACCAAAGGGCGAAGTACAAGGCCGGTTTAGGATTGTACCACATTGGGGGGAAAATATTTTGGCCGGGCTTTTTAATAACCGCAGGGGGAGTTTCCCCCCCGGAAGAGGGCCCCCCTAATGAATAAATTTTGGTTTAAAGACGGGAAGGGAATTTTGGGGAAATTTAAAGGGAACTTCCCCGAGGGTTTTGGGGTTTAGGATGGTCCACGGTTCCCCTTGGCTTTGTTGTGGGGGGGAAAACAAAAATAGGTTTATCCCGTGAACCTTTTTTTGGGAAAACCCCTTTTTTAAATTCTTTTTTTTCAAACATTCTTTTTTTTTTTCTTTCCCTTTCCTTAATCGAGGGCCCAATTGTCCCCCCCTTCCTTTTCGATCCTTACCTTTTTTTTTTCCCCCCCCGGTCCCCCCTTTTGCAAAAGGGCCCGGGGCCTTTCCGGAAAAAACCTGGGCACCAACCGGGTATTTCCTTTTTCCTTTTTAGACCCTCCGAGCCCGAATGAAATTTTTTGGCCGGGGTTTTAAAATCTTGGTTTGGGGCCCTTTTGGGGGTTGCTAACCAGGGCTCCCACCCGGGGAAAAGCCGGGGTTTCCTTCAGGGGAAGGGGGCCAAAAATTGGCCTTTTCATCGAAAGCGGAAAAGGGGTGATCATCCGGGAAAAGAAGCCCCCCCGGGTTGGGCTTTGCCTAGTTTTTTTCCCCAAAGGGGGGTTAACCCCCCATTTTGTGAAAATTTGGACCCCCCCTTGGCTTGATCCATTTTTGGGGGAAGGTTGCCCCCAAAAAAAACCCCCTATGGCACCCCCTTTTTTAAAGGGGGACATTTTTATTCCCCCGAATAGCCCAGGTGGAATTTTTTTGCCCGGGTTTACGGGGCCCGCGATTTTTTAATGGGAGCCAAAAAGGGGGTGGTTTTTTTGGAATTTCCAAGCGGCTTTTTTCGTTTTCCCCTTAAATTTAAAGTTTTTTTGATTTTTTTCCCGTTTTCATTTTAATTTTTTAATTTTTAAGGGAAAAAAAGTTTGGATTAAGGGCCTTTTAATTTCGAAAGGGGTGTTTTAAATTTTCCAAGACCATTCTGAGATCAATAAAAATGCTAGAGGGGATTTTTTAAGGGGTTTTAACAATACAAAAAACCCCAGATTTCCCCTTCCCCCTTTTTAAAAAATAAATAATAAAAAATAAAATTTTAAATACGTTATATCCCGGTGAAGGTGGAGCCTCACGGGTTCCTAAAATTTTTTCCCAAGGGTTTTTTTGTGGTAAATTGCTATGCCCTCGATCTCCCGTGGCATTGGGGAAATTTTTCTGTGGGGGATTAAAAACCCCCCAGCACTTTCCCCGGGAAAGTTAACCCGCTTGAAACCCAAAAAAAAAAGGGGACTTTTAAAGGGAAAAAAAACCCGGACAGTAAAATCCTTACTTTTGCAACACCTTCCCCTTTCCAAAGGGGGTTTCCGACCCAGGTTTCCACGTGCTCAGGGCCCCGCCCGTATGCCCTAACCCCCGGCGCTCCCTTTCAGTTGGGGAAATTTGGGCATCCGAACCCTGCGATTGCCGGGGCCCAACCCAACCTGGGGCGGATTGCGGACAGGGGGGCTAAAGGGAAAACCCCTTGTGAGTTCCTAAGCATTTCCCGCCCAACTGCAAGGGCCCCGCTTTTCTCCCTTTGGGTCTGGGGTTTTCCCGGAAAGGGAAAGGGTTTAGAAAAAAAAGCCCTTTGGAAAGATCAACCCCGAAAAGAAAAATCTCCTACCCCCCCAGGCCAAAAAGGAATACACTTTAAAGTCGGGCCCCCCGGAAATTTCAAACCCCCTAAAGCCAAATTGTCTGTCAGAATATAAAACTGTCCCAATTGTCTTTGGGCCCACCCAAGTTAAATTTTCCCCCAAAAAAAAAAGCCACCCTACAGGGACCTGTCCCAAATTAAAGTCTCTACTCGAGAAAATCCCCATTAACCCCCGCCCAAACCCAAAAGGTGGGCCAAAATTGCTAGAAGAGGGGGAAACCTCAAAAATAGGTCGTCCCCCCCACCCGTACCCCCGAGGAGCCCCTCCTGGGGAACAAAACCGAACTGCCCCTCGGGGACCTCCCCGAGCCCCCCGGGGGACCTCCCCCAAACCTCCCTCGGGGCCCAAACCCCGCCCCCAGCCGGGGGAAAACAAAAGAACTTGGGGCCCGTTGTTGGTTGGTCCGCCTCTGGTCTCTGGGTCCCCGGAACTTGGAGTGGGTGGGGGGAAAACCGGGTGAGGCCAAAAAAGGGGCGAATCCTGCTGGTGCCTGGAAAAAGGTCCAGAGGGTGTCCCCGACAAAAAATAGAAAGGGAAAAAAGTCCCAAAAAGGGCTGCAAAACAAACCTTGGGCCCCCTTAAAAATTTAAAACCCCCCAAGTCTTTTCCCGGGAAAAAAACAAAACCCTCTCTTAAAACGAGAAGGTCCAGGAGGGGGGTTGGGAAAGGGCCCCGAGGACCAAAAAAAGGCCCTTTAAACCAATTTTTTTATAAGAGTTTGGTGACAGGGTTTGGCGGGGAAAGAATAAATTTTTTATTTGAACCAAAGGGTCCCCTACTACAATGGAATTGTAGGGGGTTTTTTTTGCTGTGTAGAAAAATTTTAAACAATAATTTCTTCCCTGCACCCTTTCCTATTGTTTTTTTGAAAGGAGCCCCATTTCCCCCCAACGGGAAAACCCCGATGTTTCCCGTTGGTACGATGAATATCGTACGAAAAGGGCCTTTCTTCGATCGGGCTACCCCGGGTTTAACTGGGCTATTTTTTTGAAACTTTAGCAAAAATATATAAAAAAAGGGTCTAAAAAATTTGTATCTGACTCAAGTGTTTTGCTGTGAGAGTCCCCTTTCCCTTTTAAAAAAGAAACTGTTTGCTGCATTTTCACCACCCCCCGGGAAGTTTTTTAAAAAAGGGGAGGCCCTAGGGGCCCTCTTTAAAAAAACTTCCCCCCCCCTATATTATCTGGGGGGACTTAAACCCCACAAAACCCTGGTGTTGGGGGGCTTTTTTAAATTAAAGACCCCCGCGGGAAAAGGAGGGTAGGGGTATTCTTTTTCTCGGGAAACCTGGGTATTAATAAAACCCCGGGGACCCGGGACAAAATTTTCCCACCTTTAAAATGGTGTATCCTCTGCATCGCCCTAATTTCTTGTACCCCCCGGGTTTCGCTCCCCAAATTTCCTTTGGGGGCCACTGGATCTATGAGGACACGATAAATTTCCCCCTTCTCCCTTTCGCTTAATTGAAGACCCTCCCGGTTTAGACGTCCCCACAATGGGGGGTTTTTAAACGTGCTGACGGGGGTTTAAATTTTTCGCGAGTCCCCCGTATTTTTTAAACCCCCTTTTCTCCGGACGTCGATTTTAATTTTGGGCCCTTTTTACTTCGACGGTCTCTTTGGCCCGGCAAAGGGAAATCTACCCCTAAATCCTCCCCAAAACCCCCCGCCAAAAACCCTTTTCCCTTTGGTGGAAGCCCGGGAGTGTAGATTGGCTTTTCTGACCGTCGAAGGGGCTTTTACGCTTTTCCCAAACCCGGCCCGCCCTACCTTGGATAATGAATCATTCGGTTTATGCGTGCTCGAGCTCGCCCCGTTATCATTCGTGAAACCCCAAAAGGAGAGATTTTGGAGACAGTTTATATTTCCCCTTTAAAATTTTTCCACCCCCAAAAACTAAGTTTGGGACAATTTTCTTTAAATTAAACGTAGAGCAAAAATCCCCATCAAAAACCCATATTTCCCCTCATGTAAAATGGTACCTTGTCCCCTCCCTGTGGAGGTCGCCAATGTTTTGGGCCCCATGTTAAACCGCCATATTAGCACTGAAAGCTACTAAAATTTGGTTTTGCAGCGCCAATTAAAAAAAAATAGAGGCCCTTCTTTTGGACTTTTTGGTCAGAGTCGGGGGGAGGTTTACAACCCCCCCCTTTACTTTGTTAAAAATTTGCCCTATCCCCAGTCCCAGGGGGGTAGCACAGCCCCCTGGCCCCGACTCTTTTAATTATGAAATGTTGCGCAGTTCCCCCCGCTGGACGGGCAGGGTTGTTGGCCCTCTACAATGTTTTTGGGAATTCGTCATTTCCCCAACATGTGGAGGCAAGCAACAATTATCCCTCTATAAAAAAAAGTGGAAAGGAAAATTAAAACCAAAACTAGTTATAGACCGATAGCCTTAACTTTTTTTGTGTATGCAAATATTAAAAAAAATGAAAAAATAAAGGGATTAATATGGTTTTTTTGAATCCCGCAATTACTATAAATATTAAATTTGTGGTTTTCGCCCCCAAACCGATCTACGGTGGAATTCATCTGGGCCCCGGGTCGAGGGAGGGGGAAAAACCCCCTGAGCCCTTTCTCCAAAAAACAGCATTTTTTTGGCAGTTTTTTTTTTGATTTTGGGGGAAAGCTTTACGATACCCCAAGGGCCGGTTTACGGCTTTAAAAAAAACCCCTTTTTAAACTGGGGGTTCCCGTGGGAACCTCCCTTTTTTTATAGCTAATTTTATGTCAGAAAAGACATTTCCCGGGGGAAAGGGTTTAAAAACAACACCTTATCCGATGATTTTTTTCAAAAAAAAAATGGGGGGGGCCCCGGGGCCAGTTTTTTTAAGCTGTGCCTTTTTGTTCCCCATTGAAATTAAATGGCTTTTGTGGACAACGTACCCCTTTCCCTTTTGCCCCGTTCATGCCTCTTTGTGGATGACTACGCAATTTATTGTAGTTATCGGTCCCCAAAAGGGGGTTTCTAAAGGGCCCAGATACAACTCTCTGTCAACAATCTTGGTCGGGGGCAATGCGTAATGGTTTCGCTTCTTTAAACCCAAAGGAGAGGGTCTTTCCAAAATTCCCATAGATTACGTGGAATCCCAACAAGCCCCCAGTTTTTAAATTGAATACGTTGTTTTATTTTGTCTGGGGAGACCTTTAATGTTTGGGCTTTTATATGATTTTTTTTTAAACCTGGTTTCCCCTTTCAAAGACCTAAAAGGGGGTGCAAAAAAACCCTTTCAACCTGCTTTAAAGGGGTTAGGGGTTCGGTCTGGGGGGGTTTGAAAAGGGAAAACCTTTGATGGCGCCTGTATGGGGCCCCTTGGAAAGATCAAACTAGATTACGGCAGTTTAGTGTACTATTCAGGAGACCTTCGGCGTTGAAAGATGCTGGAAAAGTGTCCACCTTGGGGCCCTTAAGCCCGGGCTACGGGTTTGCATTTCGTCCCAAGTCCAGTGGGTCACCCATCTGTCCCGCCCCGGGTTTTGACCCCCCCTTCCTTAGGGGGCCGGGTCCTATTTCTTGGCATCTTACGTTTAAAAACTTCACTGCATCCCGGGAAACATGTTGCCTCCCGACCCTGTTTCATCCCCCTAACATTGGCTTGTATAAAACCCAAATGGCTTTATTTAAAAAGGCCCGGTGGGGATCCGGATGTTATGGGGTTTTTTAAACACGTTTTGGGAGGGGTTTGCCAAAAGGCTATCCCCCCATACCCGGGTCGAGTTTCTCCCTGGAATATTCCCCCTCCCCAAATTTGCCATTATGATTTTTCCAAGTTCCCAAAAGCGCCCCACCCCCCCGATTATATTGAAGGGGGCCCTTTTAATTTGAGTCCTTTTCCACTCGCTTTCAGGGCCTTTGAGCGCATCAAATAGGGATGGCTCCAAATTTTGGGGTTGGGCTTCCGGGGGATTGCGAATTGTTGTGGGGGGAAAACCCCTTTTTTAAATTTTTGGTTTTACCTGGTAAATCAGTTTTTTTATGGCTGAATTATACGCCATTTTTAAATCTCTGTGTTTTGTGTATCGTAAGTGTCCCCTTTTCTTTTCTAATCTGAAACGGTTTCCCCAATGGGGCTTGTTGGCATTGTCCACCCTCAAACTCTTGGAACCCCCTTTGGGTCCCCAAGATAAATACAAAAAAGGAAAAAAATTTTTAAAATTGTTTTCATTAACCCCACCGGTCCCCCTTTTGCGGGAAATTCCCGGGTCACCCCGGTTTTCTCAGGAAATAAAACCTGGCCCTGACCAGGCGGCCCAAGGGCCCCCACCCCATGGGTGTGATTTTTTTAGTTCAAAAAGGGTTATTTTGGGCGTGGGGGGTCTTAAGGCACCTGGCCCACGAGCAGTGGGTTTCGCCCCTCCCCTCGAAAAAGCTGCGGGTCCATCGGGGACGGTTTTTGTGTCCGGGGTTGGCCCTTTCGGAAACCGAAAGTCCAGAAGAGAGGGGGTCTCGTGACAAGGCCCCCGGGGTCGGAAAAACACAGCGTTGCCCCCAGGGAATTTTTATTGAGGGGGGGACCCACCCCCAGTGTGTGAGTTTTGCGATGCTCCCCTTTTAGGGGTGTCCCAATTTTTGGGTTTGGAGGTCGCAAGTATGCCCCCCTTATCCGCCGGGCCCATTTAATTTTAAAGGTGCCCTTCGGGTTTTTACTACCCCGAAAAGCGGGGAAATGGAGTTATATGTTTTCTTCTTTTTTTTACGCCGGGCCCGGATTTTTTTTTAAAATGCTATTTGAGCACTTTTATAA
This sequence comes from Timema cristinae, assembly GCA_039000515.1. Lineage (NCBI taxonomy): Eukaryota > Metazoa > Arthropoda > Insecta > Phasmatodea > Timematidae > Timema > Timema cristinae. The sequence continues at coordinate 24,963 of JBCFYV010000375.1, forward strand.
AGTGTCTCTGGACTTTCTCATATTGAGTTTTTTTTTTTTAACATTTTAGAAATATTTTAAAAATGTTTGTTTTTTTTTAACGTATTTTTTTTAAAACACGTTTTTTTTAATTTTAATGGGGTTTAAATTTTAATTTTTTTTTTTGTTTTGAAAATTTTACCTTTGTGTATACCCTGTGGTTTTATTTTAGAAAGGTTTTTAATTCCTTTTTTATTTAAAAAACCCCAAATTTGAGCGCTCCTAGGGGTGTTTTCAAAGGGAATTTTTTCTTATTGAGAATAACTTTTTTTAAATTTTAATTTTAAAAAATTTTTTTAAATTGGGTATTTTTGTTTTAAATTTTATCTCTCCACCTGTTTTATTTAACAGGGGGGAAACTATTTTGATGTTTTCCCCCATTGGGGTTTTTACTGTTTTTTAATTTTTATTTTTAAGGCCCCCTTTAATGACCTTATTTGTGTCGACGGGCCTAAAAACCCAATAAATAATAATAATAATAAAAATACAAGGGAAAAAAAACCCCGTCCCGTTTTTAAACCGCCACTTGCTTCCCTTTGCTTTTACTTTTAAAAACCGTGTTTAACTCCTCATAATCTGAAATTTTAATTTTTATTAAGCCAATTTTACTCTAGTATATTGCTTGATGAGATGTGTAACGTCAGTATACCCGATCTTAAAAGCCCATTTCATCCCGCAGATAGTTTTTTTTTTTTAAATAGGTAATAAACAGCTTTCGTTCGAGGGCATTGAACTAAAGACGAATGAAACTATTTTTACCATCTTTAAAAAAAATCTACAATAGTATAAAATATTTCCCAAAATTTAAAAACATTAAACTTGTTTCAATTTCGCTGTTGCAAATACCAACACATGATGAAATGTATTGCTCGGGCGTAATACTCGTATATATCTAATTTTCCATTAAACTTTTTGGGGTTGGAGCCGACCCTTAACATTATATTGCCGTCTCTCAATGCAGTTGTTAACTGTGGTAGGCTTAGATATAATAATAACTATCAATTCACCATTTTTAACTGTCCTTAATTTTCACGCTTAGAAGCCTTAAATAGTATTTAATTTCGCGAGCTTTTCGCCTCCTTGTACACTTTGTAAATCTGCTTTTTTATTTATTTGTCGTTAGTATAAAATTCCATCATCCCCTTCGGGTGGCCGCCTTGTCTAACACTCTACTCTTTTCAGTAGAATAGACTGGGCCCATTACGGGGAGATCGAGGTTCGAATCTTGGGTCGGTGTACTGAGGGTGGTTTTTCGGGAAAAAAACTCACTCACCCTTTTTCTTAAATACGGGTACATTTCGTTTAAATATTAACCTTCTTACTCCCTAAAACCATAAGTGTAATTAGTAATAAGGGGTATAACCCGGAAGGGTAGTAATATGCAGTGTTATATTCGCTACCCCGAAATGTATGTTGGAGTAAACCTCCAGCATTGAAAATTTTCACACGAGGCGCTTGAGCTTTAAATTCGAGCACGTTTGCGAAATTTCCCTTTAGTTTTGTTTCTCATTAATTTCTGGTTCATACATTCAAAATATAAATATTTTTTAGTTAATAAACTTATTTCAGAAGTTACAAAGTCTTTCAATGTATGAACGCCTGTTTTTCCAACTCACGAGGTTTGCTCTATTTCGGTAAGTGTGGCAACACTGCAGGGAGTTTTTGATCAAGACCACCTTTATCAACTCACTTCATATCTGTAACATGAAAAAGGCCTTGGTAACAAAGCCCCGGCCCAAATTTTCACTTCAAATAATTGCTGATTGCTCAAACTAATGAAACCACTTTTTAACTATGGTTTAAATAGAGGGAAATGGTTCACAGCATTTTTTGGCAGAGTGTAGGTGTCTTAGGAATATTTTTAAACTATCGAAGTTTCCAATAAGAGTTTCTGGTTTAAAATACTACCAGATGTATGTATGTTTAAATACTACAATTATTTTCATTGTGTTTTTTAGTAACATTCTATAATTTAATCTAATATCAGCCCCTATACTAGCCATGACTCGGATTTTAGTGGTAAATCACAAGTATAGGGGCACGGATTGATTCTGGGTGGTGCTAATAAACATAATTATCATCTGTTAACGCCTGTTACCATATAAAAACATCTAGGCCCTATTTAAATTTTTTAAAATATTTTTTTTAATTAAACCCATAATAATAAAAATTAACTTAAAGGAAGTTTGTAAGTTTGTATTGATATAATCCATAGGTTCAGAAAATGCAGGGCTAGATATTCCCCAAAAATAAAAATGAGCTGTCCTTAACACTTTATTTACTATAGCCCTCCGCCTAGCCCTTATTTTATTGTTGATTTATTTGATAGTTTTAACCTCACTATTCATGAAACCAGATCCTAAATGTGATTATTTTGTAATTTGTAATGTCAACATAAATTACGTACACACAATATTTTTTATAAACAAAACCCTTAATGTTTCGCTAAGCTCGCCGACTGTTGCACAATAATTGGTCATGGTTATTTGCCCCGAATATGGTAATTTGCGGATTTGTGTTTTCCTCTTCAACTCAAAAACGGTCACAAGTTTTTGGTCGAAATCAGGAGCCCCGAAATAAACAGGCTAAAAAATTTTAAAGCAATCAACTTTAGGAAGCTAAAATAACTTGACAAAAATGTAGATTGTAAGAGTTAATGTTTGTTTAATATAGGTTTAGATATAACTGAACGTTTAAGTTACTCGTGACCTAGGAATAGCGTGTGAAAAGTTTGCTCAAAGTTGTGGTGATCTTTATCAAGCCATAGCTAAAAACAGATATTATTTATTGCCATAAGTCGTACGCTTATATAATTTACACCTTTCAGAAAAACGACTAGCTTGATACTCTTCAGTAATTTATGTAGTGGACAGCGCATGTTTTCTTTAAAAAAAGTGAGAAACTGTTTACCAAACCATTCGATTTAAATTGTATTTATCAAATTAAAATTTAAATTTAAAATCAAAAAATACAGTAAAAAACGGTGTATATATATATATTATTATGTACGTATAGTTTTTCAGCTATAATAATTTTAAATCATTTTAAAACGGGCTATATTCACCGAAATTAATTGTTAAATGAAAGAATAAATACCAACAATATTTTACAATAAATTACAACAGTAGAACTTCTGCTAAATTCAAAACTAACCTAACCAAACTTAAATCGTATTAGAGCCACTTTTTTTTTAGATATATGAAGAGCTATTCTAATTTTTACATATTAATATAAAATATATTGTGATTTAATGACTTTATTTTCCCCAAGTGACATAAATATCCAAACCTCTTCAAGCAGCATTTTCGTTGGGACATTCAATTAAATGCCTGCGGCAATTTCATTCGCTAAAAGGTTGTAAATTTGCCACAATATACTACTTAAAACATTAAAGGAATTTTACATTTGTAAAATACGAGTCTCTTTGTGCCATTCAAATAACATTTTCCAAAGCTAATAGCATATTTTATGAACAATAAGCATGATATATCTGTATGTTTTCACGTAGGAAACCTAAAAAATATTAGCGCTTGTAAATTTTTTATTTGTACATTATCTGACACGTTCCAAACGCAAGGTTATTAGGCTATATTAGCACACGACTCGCCAAATAGGACCTCGGACTGCTTCTAACCGTCTAGTCCTGGCGCCAGGGTTTTAAACAACACAAAAACACAGGACTACTCCCAAACCATGGTCGAACCAAGGTCCCAAGACCTGAAAACTTATATTTGGGTGGGGGGGTGGACTTATTTTTTTGTGAGAAAGTTAATATTTATTTTCTCACAATGATCAGCCGCCCCCGCTAAAATGAACTGACAGCTTAGAAAGATTAGCCAATAATTATTTAATGCCCCCACTAATGTCCATGTCACAAACAAAACTTACCCCTTTTTTGGAAAATAAATTTAAAATTATGAGCTCTTTCTATTTTCTTCATAGCTGATGACTTGGGCTAGGATTTTTATGTTGTTTTTGTTGTTGCAAAGGTTATTCAGTGTATACAAATGTGTTTCAAAAGAAATTAAGCTGAGCGGGTTTTAAAATTAGCTTTATTAGGGCATATTTTTACCATTTTCTCCGTGTTTTCACGCGTTGGGGCATATTTTCAGATTTTCAGTAATTTCAAGGCTATTTTTTTTGTTTGTTTTTGAGTCATTATTTTGCATATTTCGGTTATTTTCAATATAAAGGGCATTTTTGTATAATTTTCCCTGAAGGCCAGACGCAAAAAACTGATAAAAATTTTGGGGGGGGGGGGTGTTCTTGTGTTTAAACAATCTTGTACAGCGTCATAGAAACAGTGGTGCCCACAGCGGTAAAAAACCTTCCCCCCCTCCCCGGGGTTTTTAAATTTTAAAAAAAAACGGCATATTTTTTGTTTATGACTTTCAGTTTGTACAGAAACAGTAAAAGTTAAATTGGTTTTAAGAGTTGTTTTTTTTCTCTTATAGTTTTGCGGCCAATAAATTTTTAGTTTGTCACAGAAATTGTAAAAAAAAAGTGGTTTTTCTTTAGTTATTTTTTTGTTTGGTTTTTGTTTTGGTTTATAGGTAAGTTAGTAAATCTGGTTGGTAAAATAAAGAATTTCGTTGACCCCAAAAAAACAGTCAAACGACCCTAAATTATATTTTTTAGATTTTTTTGTTTTGTTTAATAAACTATTCAATTCTTGATTTAATTTTTTGCAAGGAATAAAAAAAAATAATGTAAATTTTATTGGATTTTTTTTCCCTTTTAAAGGCAAAATTTTTTTGTTTATAGAGAATTTTCTAGCAATTTTTAAGGGAATAAAAATGTTAACCCTATGATGAGTGTCATATGAATAGCCCTCCTCGGTGGGCACGCCCGATAAAGATGCCAGTCTTTTCTAGTGTTGTTTGCCAGTGACGGAAAGGTCGGGGTTCAAATCCCGGCGTGGTTTGGGGTTAGTTATTCCCTCTTATTTCTTTCCGTCCTCTCCTAGCCCCTTAGTGTGGAACGTGGTTGCTCTAGACGAGAAGTAAGACGTGGCCCAAGTAAAAAAAAATGTTTGCGCCGTCTTACAGCCCAATTCCCCGATATCTGCTACTAATGTGTAGATAAAGGGAAGGCATGGTTTGGAGGAAATACACCGCGTTTGAAATGGAATAGAGAGAGGAAACCCGTTTAGGAAATAAAGAGTCAGTGGTCATTAATGGGATTCGAACCCCAAGCTCTAGTAACTGACAAAAAACAGGTTAGACGAGCTTGGCGTTTAGTTCGCATAGCCGACAATGTGGGTAAAATATAATATAACATGAATTTTATCAGAATGTAGCTCTAGTTTTTCTATTTCATTCATTATTTGCGCAGGTGTTTTATGTGGATCACTTGTGTAACTTCCGATTTTAATTGTATTTTTTGGTTTAGTGTAAGAGAAAATAATTAACTTCACCATTAAAGTAATTATTATTATTATCAATATTATTAATTTAAAATAGTATAGTATATAAAATAATATAATAATAATATACTGTTGTAGGTATCATAATCCATCATTTCAAAGAACCATTTAACACTGAAGGCTCATAGTTGTCGTTCAATTTCCAGGAAGAGTGAATTAATTTTTGTGATTGGTGCGAGATGTCCTTCCGTTTGCGAGAAGTTGATGACGTTTGTTGACATGTCTGAAGTTCCTGGGAAATATGTTAATAGGACCGGCGCTTGCGTCTCAAGGCTTGGGACTTCAAGGGAACATTGATCATACCACTCCAGTCGTGCTAATAGATAGCATGTCACTGTCAACTAGGAGACCATGGTTTCGATTTAGGACTCTCAAGAACTTTGACAAAGGGGATCAGATGGGAGAACTTTAGCAAGCAGGGGGCGGCCCAAATTTTGCGCCCGGGTGGGTTTGCTTTACCGTGGGCCCCCATGTATAACCGGTGGTTTACATTGTCCATTCGCGATAGGAGTGGTGGTAACTGGTGAGCTAGTAAAATTACCAGATTTTACGCTCATGTACCCATTCACAAAATCAAATGATCTGCAAAACTGTAAGATATTAACTTGTCACTGTTGTTAATTGTGTTTTTCTTTTAACCGTGTTAATCCCCAGGTAACGGTCATCTACCACATTTATCATGGCGATTAGATTTTATAAAATATTAAGATTTATCCCCAAACCTAAAGTAACATAGGCGCGATAGGAAAATAATTTGAAGGGAAAACCCCAAACGTTTCACTGCGAATTTTTAAAAAAAAACTATTGGCAATAGTAATTACATAAACAACTTTAAAAATTACTTAAAATTACAAAAAATACTGTCAAACTAAAAAGCATTTATATTTAGGGCCTACATAGTTGTGTGCGGTTAAAAGTGAAAATTCTTTAAGAAAACAAAATAATTCGTGGTAAAAACATTTAAGAACTATATCAAATACATTTTAACTCGTTAAACTTTACCTGTACAAGAGATACATTAATATACTAGGTTTGCATAGTCAATAACGGCCAATAAAATAGAAGTTGTTGATAATGCCTATGGAAATATTCGCACAACCTTGTAGCTATAATAAGCCTATCAGAACATTTAACAAAATCAGCTGATATCAAAGCACCAGCATCAACAAAAAAAAATAGCTGGTGCTTGTATCGCGTGAGGACATCTTCTTTTAGCTGGTCACCATAGAAATTATGTTTTTTAACTTAGTGAAAGAACCACAAAAATATTAGTTTCAAAACTAAAAATGTTCTTATTTTGTAGAACATGCGTATGAACCACCGAATACAGTTTGAATGATGTCGAACGTGCTCATTTCGTCTTACTCAAACCATCTTAATTCATGAAGAGAAGGCAGCCATTTAAATTATCTAGTTTGTGAAGCATTTTTAAATATAGACCCGCCTCGGTGGGCGTAGCTGGCTAACGCGCTGTGTTTAGCTCGACTGCTGAGGACGGGGAGATCGAGGTTCGAATCTCGGTCGGGTGAACTGGGGGTGGTTTTCCTAAATGGTTTTCCACTCTCCCTCCACGCAAATGCGGGTTCACTTCCTTCAAATTTAAAACCCTTCCCCAAATTTCCTAACCCATTAAGTAATTAGTACTTAAAGCGTATAACCCGAACGGGTAGTAAGATGCGGTGCTAAATATTATTATTTTTAAATAAATTTAAAGACGTCGTTTCCCACAGGAACAAAAACCACCCAAAGAGTTATTTTTAAATAAGTTCTTATTTCATTAGATGTAAAAAAACACTTAAAATAAAAAGTAATTTAAAACAAATTGTTTGCTGTTAAAGTTTTGACTGCCAGAAGTTACAGCAGCTCAGCATATTGTTTGACAGCTAAAAGAAAAGTGGGCCAGATACTACACACTCGTTTTATCCCCTTGCCAGTTATCACCACTCCCAATCTGGACTCACTATAAGGCTTTATATATTTGCGTATAATCCTAACGGGTAAAAAAGACTCAGTGCTAGAAAAAAAAAACTCCTAACAATAAAATGTAAGCCTCCAATCCAGGGCCCTTGTCAGACACTCATCACGATGTTAAACCTTGTCAGACACACATCACCATGTAAGCCTTGTCAGAACACATCAAAGATATAAGCCTCCAAGCCGGTCCCTTGTCAGACACACATCACGATGTAAGCCTCCAATCAGTCCTTGTCAGACACACATCACGATGTAAGCCTTGTCAGACACACATCACGATGTAAACCTCCAATCCAGTCCCTTGTCAGACCACACATCACGATGTAAACCTCCAAGCCGGTCCCTTGTCAGACAAACCATCACGATGAAAGCTCCAAGCCGGCCCCTCTTGTCAGACACACATCACGATGTAAGCCTCCAATCCAGTCCCTTGTCAGACACACATCACGATGTAAGCCTCCAAGCCGGTCCCTTGTCAGACACACGTCACGATGTAAGCCTTGTCAGACACAAATCACGATTGTAAGCCTCCAAGCCGGCCCCTTGTCAGACACACGTCACGTTTGTAAGCCCCCAAACCCAGTCCTTGTCAGACACACATCACGATGAAAGCCTCCAAGCCGGCCCCTTGTCAGACACACGTCACGATGTAAGCCTTGTCAGACGCACATCACGATGTGAGGGGAGCAGTATCCGGACCTACCACAGGGAAGTGTGTAGCGGGACAGTGTCTGTGAACGTGACCGCTCCGTGCAGCCACGCCCTGCGCGTACTGGAGGAGGTGAGATGTTTTTTACCCGGCCTTGCTTCGGGCCGCCAGTACAGTTCGACAGTAACACACTTAGTGACAGCCAAACAGAGATTTCCAAACTTTTCTTTATATCAGCCTCACTGGTGTAGTTTTAGGGAAAAACACTACCAGGGCGGTCATTCTCAAAGTTTTAAACTAACTTTAAAATTCAAACGTGTTAAAAATAATATATAGTTTCGTCAGCCCCCGTGTTTACTACCTGTTTTAAACTATACGCAGGATATAAAATTAAGTTAGGATGTTAACGTTCATCATTAGGAATATGTTTTAATGCTTTTATCTAACCCTACAGATAGAAGATATAAAAATAGTAACGTAACTCATTCTGTTTTGGGGGGTTGGAGGATTTAAGTTTGTGGGAGATTAGATGCGGGACTATTTACATTATTGGAACTGATAAATCTGGCGTCGAATCTTGGGTGGTGTGAGATGAGATTCATGAACTTCACACTATTATATTAACTTCACACGTATAATTAGGCCTACTAAGAAAATTTTTGGAGTGGGGATTTATCAAAACAATTAAGAGTGCAGAAATGAGAAATATGGTGACGTTGAGCTTTGGTGTTTACAAACGTCTACCATTGGGACAAATACTTGTCGGACTGTTTAAAAGTCACGTGAAAACTTAATTTAGCACAAAATTAAAAATTAAAATTCAAAAAGGCGGTAAATAGAAAATACGAAAAACTATTTAGAATAAAAATAAAATTAATATAAAAAAAATAAAGAAATAAAAATAAATAGTCTACTAAATACAATCTCTTCAGTTTATGATAATTTAAAGCAATGACCAGAGCTAATAATTTCTATTGTTCTCAGGAACAGTTTCGCATAAACGAATGGTAGTGGGTCCCATTGCTTCAAAGGTTAGCCATCTAGTTCTATGACTATAATGATTGCAACGTGGTTACTAAGCAAAGAACAGCGTAACGGAGTAATTTTTAAAGTTCGTTACAATAAAAATAAGTTCACACTCTCAGAACTATAAGGAATTGATTCTAGGCAGTCTGATAGAGGTTTAAGAAATTCTGGAATACGTCTCCTCCACAGTCAACGTAGTCCAGAAATCTAGTAAACACTTTTTTTTTCAGTTTTATTCTGGCATCCTCTCCGTATGTAAACTTCGGCCACAAGTCAGAGTTCAATATTTTTAAATCCTTCAGAAGTTTGGAATACTCCCCTTGACAAATGTCACCCTCTTTCACTCGACGGCTTGAAGTTTGGGTGTGAAACATTTTAGCTCTTAAATTGTCCATAATGCTGCTCAAGAATTGCAACCGATTTAATGAATGGGGTTGTGGCTTTTTCAGTATGTTCCACGCCACAGAAATTTCCCCACTCTCAGCTACTTTTAAATTTTCGCTTACTCTTTCCCCTGATCTGGATTTAATTGATTGAATAATTCAAATAATTGTACAATGTACCAGCTTATCAGACTTAGAGTACACCACACCCCTTCCCAATTCTTCTGATAGATTTGACATTTTCTTCAATTTGAACCCTAAATTTCTCAAAATCCTACAAAAGAGGGTCCAAATCTCATAAAATAAATGAATATGATAACAAAAGCAATAGGAGTGAGCTGTATGAGTAATAGTTTTGAATGTTGGGTGCCACAACAGGAACCAGGGCACGAACTCAATCCGGGCGGGATAAACATGACGGTCGGTCTCCAGAAATTAAATATAACAATGATGATATTTAAAATTTAAAGGGAAAGGACAGAGAGAGTTTCTAAACTTAAGGGTATTTTCACTAACAATAACATTAAATATATTGCAAGAAGTGCATGTATATGTTTATTATAAATATCAGAATTAAATAGATCAAATATATATATATATGTATATATATGTATATATATTATATGTATATATATAAGTAACGAGTTAAAAAAGTATTATGTAGAAATATATAATAGCTTCTACGATCTTCATTAAAAAATCCCCCTGCGGGACGGGATTTAGAATAGTCCCGCAGTAACCCCTGTTTTGTCGTAAGAGGCGACTAAAGGGGAGGTTCTGTGCAGGACGTACCTCGTGCAGGACGTACCTCGTGCAGGACAAACCTTCTATATCTCTCCATTCACATCATTTTTTTCTTTTCCCTTCAATTTCCCCCCCCCCCCCCTTTTTTCACTCTTCTCCCTTCGTTTATCTATCATCCTTTTTCTTCCGTTCACCTGCTGTTTATCCTGCACGGAGGGCCTTTGACTTTCCGTTGACGACCTTAGCTACTACCCCGGATATTCTCTGTTTATTTTTTGGATACCACCTGCTTTGAGCTCCCGAATGAAAGTGCGCCCGGGTTTCAATACCTTAGTAGAAGGGCCTTAGGATGAAAACCGGGGACCCTACTTTGGGAAAAGATCGGTTGGGGTTTCTGAGGGCCCGGACGTAAATTGGACTTTCCTACACCACTTGCTTTCGACGGGCCTTCTCTCGGCGATGCTCTATACGAAGGTTGTTATGTTAGCGTCGTATAGGGCCTCTCGTCGGGACAGTTAACAGGGCCGTATGTGGTAGCACCAAAATTGGGTCAACCTGGGTCTACGGATCCCAGTACTGTTTAGGTTGTCCCCAAATTTCGGCATGGCAATAACTTTGTTACTGCTGGGCACCTCACTGCCCGGCCCCTCACAGGGCCGTAATATTGATAAAAGGCGGAAACGGGTAAGGCCGACCAGCCCTGTCACTGTGGAAATCCAGGAGGTGGTGAGGCCCAGCCCCGCTTCCTGGTGATGTCTCGAGACGATTTTCAATGGAAACCCTTTAAGCGCGTCAGCCCATTTTTTCCTCGAAAGAGCGATAAATGGCGCAGCAAAATCTAAAAGTCTCTATAAGGAAAAATTTCGTGATGGCACTATTTTTTTACAGACTGTAACTGACGTCCAGTCCTCCAAACATCATGGCTATTACTGAAAATACCGTCGAGTAATACGGCTCCAATACGGTGAAAGGTGGAACCTCACGGGTTCCTCAATGTTTGCAAGGAGTGGTCACTTGTTTCGACCTCAAACTGCGTAAGCATTGAGGAGCTCTGTGAGGAGCTTTCCCCCAGCATGTCACCGAAGTGTACCGTATTGTCACAAAAAAGAATGGACAAGAAAAGAAGACGGATAGTATATCCTCACATTTGCGACTCCTACCCTTCGAAGGAGGTCCGAAGCAGGCTTCCACGTGCTCAGGGTCCGGCCGTATGTCACTAACCCTCGGCGCTGTTTTCAGTGCCAGGAATTTGGGCATACGAAGCTGCGATGCCGTGGTAAAGCCAACCTGTGCGGATTGTGGACAGGAGGCACGAAACACCATGCGGTCTCCTAAATACTGCGTCAACTGCAAGGGTCCGCATTCCCGCTTTGGTCGAGGGCCTGTCCAAATGAAAGGTAGAGAAGAAAGTCCTGGAGATACAATCTGAAAAGAAGATCTTATATGCCCCGGCACGCAAGGGAATACGTATCGAGTCAAGCTCCGGTATTTCAAATTCATATAGCCGGATTGTCAGTCAAAATATAAACTGCCCCAACTGCCAATTTCCCCAGTTAATATTGCTATGGAGTCAACGCGACCAGTTCCATTGGGTTTTTCTCGAGACACTTATGTTGATTCCGCGCCAACTTCTGTGGCGCCAAAATTTTTAAATGAGGCCAAACCACCACAACGGCGTCTCCCCCACTATGCACGAGGAGACCTCCTCGAGGAACTCCCACGAGCCAACCTCGGGGAACCCCCCGAGCCACCTCGGGAACACCCGAGCCCTTTCGGGGAACCCCCCGAGCCCACCTCGGGTAATTCCCCGGGCCCGACTCGGGAAATCCCCCGGGCTGCCTCGGGGTACCAAAACAAGGGCGGCCGTGGTCGAGCCTCTCACCCCACCTGGACTTCCGGAGGTGGGGACGAGTTGGGAAACAGGTTGAGGCCACTAAGGCGAGTCCCACGGGTTTACCTTGAAAAAGGGAAACCAGCGAGAGCCGCCGAAAAAAATAATATAAAAAAAGGTCGAAGGCCTTAAAGCTTTTGAACAAGAATCCAAATTTACCCAGTCTCTCCAAAATAAGCGAAGCCTCTCCTGAAGCGGAGAAGGTACAAGAGAGCTGGGAAAGGCAAGAGGGCCCAAAAGGACCTCAACAAAAATTTTTTTTCTTAAAGGATAGTGAAATGGATTGCGAGGATAACTAAATTTAATACTAATAACTTATGTCGCTACTTCAATGGAATTGTAGGGGTTTCTATATTCGTGTAGAGGAAATTAAACAACAAATTTCTTCCCCGCCATCCTTCCATCTTGTGTTTGCAGGAGACCCATTTCCGTCCAACTGACAACCCGATGCTTCGTGGGTACGAGTGTATCTTCCCGACAAGCCTTTCTTTGATCGGGTAGCGGAGGGTGGTATATTCGCAGAAGCACTTTATTCATAAAAATTTAAAAATTGTTTCTGATCTCCAAGTGTTGCTTCAGAGTCCCTTCTATGGATTTAAAACCGTTGTTTGCATCTACTCCCACCGGGTGAAAGTGTTTCCAAGAGGTTTAGGGGCTCTTTTTACAACTTCCCCCCCCCATTTTTCTTGGGGGGGCTTTAACGCTCATAACCTGGTGGGGGGTCTAATTTTAAGACACCCGCGGGGGATGGTAGGGATATCTTGTCTCGGGAACCGGGTTTTAAATGAAACCCCGGGCGGACACACTTCTCCACTTTATTGGGGGTTCCTCTGCCTTGACCAGCTCTTTTGCCCGGGGTTGCTGCTACTTCCTTTGGCAGGTTCGTGGGCCCTTGGGGCAGGGGTTCCTTCCCTTCTGTTTCACAAATTCAAAGATGGTAAACAACATGGTTCATTAAAATTTGGGGGCCTTGCGTATTCGGTAATCTGGGGAAAGTGGACTACCGTCGTTTTGGGCCCGTGGAAGGTAAGCCACTATGCGATCCCCTATAAAAGTTTGTTGAAGTAATTTGTATCGACGTTCAGTCTGTGGAGACTCGTGAACTGCAAAAAATTTGCTTTAGTCATCAACAAAAAGACAAAAAAGGACAGGTACGCCACGTTGCCCACGATGCTATTTACCGGATAGCGAATACGTCGTAAAATACCCCCTGAGGCACCCCATTTTCTTGAATAAAAAATGGAAAAGGTGTTGTTTAATCTTACCGGAAGTGTCTATCGAATAAAATTTAGAATAAAAATAGGGGGTTTCCCCGAAACCCCAATTTAAACGGGGTTTTTAAAATACCGTACCCCCAGGTGGTGTCTTTTAAAGCCTTCCCAAAATCAAAAAAGAAGCCAAGAGGTGTGTTTAGGGGTAAAGGTCACGAGTGCTGTTAAAGGCGAACAAGGTGACCCACCGTGGATCTTTTACGGCGGAAAAGCACATTGTATTGGTAGTAGATTGCGGGATTTAGATCCATATAAATCTTTTTTGATATTTTCTTTATTTTGCATACAAATGTTAAGGATTCGGTCTTAATAGTTGCTTAATTTTCCTTGCACTTTTATATATTGGGTAAGGTTTTTGCCTCCCCAGTGTTTGGGAATTGAGGATTCCCAAACAATTGTAGGGTCTAAGGGAACGCCGTCAGGGGGGGGAAAAGGTTTCGAAAATTTGTAAAGGATATCATCCGGGCCGAAGTTGTTTGCCCCCCTGGGCAGGGCAAGGTAAGTTCCCCTTTTTGTAAAGGGGGAGTTTTAATCCTCCCCCGACTTTGGCCAAAATTTTAGTAAGGCGCTCGATGCTGCGCTTATGCCCCGCGAAATGTTGAGTTTGTCGCAGTGCTAGAAAGGGGGCAAACATCGAGCCCAAAAATTGGCAAACCTCCACAGGGGGAACACTTTGAACCTTTTAGACATGGGGGGCAGGTATATTGTTATTGGAATTGTTGCTTTTACGTAACTTAGGATATTACCCCAAAACCCTTATTTGGGGGGGGGTGGATATTGAAAAGGAGAAAAAAAATTTTCCCAAATTTCTTTTCTGCTTTCAAAAAAGATACGGCGAGTCGACCACGTAGAAAGGGGAATGACCCCGGGTTCTCCAAGGGGGGAGGTCGGTGAAAAAAAAACGTAGGGCCCTTCGACGGTCAGAAAAAAGCCAACCCCACTCTTCGCTCCCAAAAGGGAACGGGACGGTGGCGGGGGTTTTGGCGGGGTTTTGGGGATGGGGGCCCCCTCGCCCCGCGATGACCCGTCGAAGAAAAAATCCTCAGCCCTTTCCCCATCGAGGTCAGGAAAGGGGGATTCGGGGAAAACCACAAGCTCGGGGGAAATTTATCCCAGCGGCACTTTTAAAATCCCCCATTGGGGAAACTCGTGCCTACTTGGGCAATTTGGAGGGGGGAAAGCAGTTGGGGAAAGTGATCGTACCAAAATAGGTCCTTTAGGGGAAAACAAAAAGGAAGGGCCAGCGATACCTGGGGCTACAAAAATTTGGGTCGATGGCAGAGGATCCCACCTTTAAAAAGTGGAAAAAGTTTGTCGGGGCCCCGGGTGTTCTTTACCCCCCGGGGTTTTCCCGAAAACAAGAATACCCTTACCATCCCCCCGGGGGCATCTGAAAAAATTAGACCCCCAACACCTTTTTATAGCTTTAAAAGGGCCCCCCCAAGATGAATAGGGGGGGGGAAGTTGCTTAAAGAGGGCCTCTGGGCTCCTTTCGAAAAAATTCATCGGGGGGGAGGTATATGCAGCTTTACGGCCCTTTCCCCCAAAGCAAGGGAGATCGGACAGCGAAAATTTTGGAACGAAATGATGTTAATATTTTTGTGAATATATTGCTTGTGCGAATATAGCCACCCCTCCCTACCCCGACAAAGAAAGGCTTGTCGGTACATACACATGTCCCCAGAAGCACGGGTTGTATTTGGGGGGAAAGTGGGTCCCTGCAAACAAAAGATGGAAGGTTTGCAGGGAAAAAATTTGTTTTTTAAAATTTCCTCTAACGAGATAGAAACCCCTAAAATTCCATTGTGTAGGACATACTTTTTTAATAAAAGTTTAATTACCTCGCAATCCATGAATATCTTTTTAAAAAAAAAAAATTGGTTTTGAGGGCCCTTTTTAGGTCCTTTTGCCTTTCCCAGTCTTCCTGACCCCCCCTTCGGGAAAAGGCTTTGGTTTTTTTGGAGAGACTGGGTAGTTGGATCTTGGCAAAGGGCTTTGTTAAGGCCTTCGGCGCTTTTTTCATTAATTCTTTTCGGGGGTCTCTCGCTGGTTTTTTAAAAGGCACCAGTGGGACTCGCCTTGGCGGCCTCACCTTTTACCACTCACCCCGGCCTCGGAGGCCCAAGGGAGGGTGAGCGACCCAACATGGCCGCACGCATTTTTTTTTCCCCGTGGAGGGCTGGGGGGTTCCCCGAGGAGGGATCGGGGGTTCCCCGGGGGGGTTTGGGGGGTTTCCCCGAGGGGTTTCGGGGGGTTTTTCCCAGATTTGGGTTTCCTCCGGGGGTACAGGGGGTTTTTTTTGGGGAAAATTTTGTGAGGGTGTCGCCACTTTTTATTTTTTCTCCCATCCCCACAGATGTTTCCCGGCTATTTTTTTTTTTGTTTTCGAAAAGAGAGGTGGGAAAACGGCCCTTTTTGGGTTTTTTGCAATTTTTAACGCGCATGGCATTTTAGGGGAAATTTTTATTTTTTGGGTGAAAATTTTGGTCTAGGAACTTTAAAATTTTAACCCCGGAAAAGCTTGCATTTGAAATTATATTTTTTTGCGGGGTTTTTGGCATGGGGAAATTTTCTTTTCTTTTTGGGATACCAGGATCTTTTCCTTCCTTCCAATTGGGACGGGAACCCCGAGCCCAGGCAAAAATGGGAAATTTTGGCAATTAATGAGAATTTTGGGGAGACTCCCCCTTTTTTTTGGTTTGTTCGTGACCCTTTCCTGTCCACAATCTCCCACAGGTTGGTTTACCACGGATCGAAAGCTTTCGTATCCCCCAAACCCCCGGCACTGAAAACTGCCCCGAGGTTTTTTGGGGACATACGGGGGCCCCAGAGACTTTGAAGCAGCTCGGCCCTTTTTGGGAAAAGGAAAGGGAGGGGCAAATGTTAGAATATAACTATCGTTTTTCCTTCACTACATCTTTCCCTTTTTTGATGGGGATCGTATATACTTCGGTGAATGTTGGGGGGAAAGCCCCTCAAGTTTCCCCTAAATGCTTACCCCCAGTCGAGTCATAGCAAGTGACCACCCCCTTGCAAACATTTGGGAAAACCTGTGGGGGTTCCACCTTCCCCTTTTAAATGATTCGAGGGGCCCCCAACGGGTTAATTATTTTATTCCCATTATTTTCTTTATCTGGAGTCGTTTTCAGTTTGGATCATAAAACGTTTCCATTCCCCGCAGTTTTCAATTGAGACCCCCGAACTCGGGAGCCTCCACTTATCACTCTTTTTGGAAAGGGCCAAATTGGGGTGACACCTTTAGGGTTTTCATTTTTTATAAATTTGAGAATTTAAACCCGGAAGCGGGGGCTGGGGCCTCACCACTTCCCGATTTTTTTAAATTAAAAGGGGTTGACGGCCCCTTACCCCTTTCCCGCCCTTTTTTTATTTAATTTTTAATTTCGTCACCTGCGAAAGGGGGGGGCCAGTAAAAAGGGGGTTTTTCCGCCCTGTTTGGGGAGTACGGTGCCAGCGGCGACTTTTTTCGGGCCCTTTAGCCAAGATTTGGGGGGGGTTAAAACCCATACCCAAAAACCCCGGATCGTTGACCCGGGTTTACCCCAAATTTTTGGGACTAAACCCCAAAATGGCCCGTTTAAATGCCCCACGGAGGCTTTACGACGCCCAGACATTTACAAACCCTTGTATAGAGCATCGCCCAAAAGAAAAGGGCATGAGAAAGTGGGTGTTTGGAAAATGCCAATTTTTTCGTCCGGACCTCTTAAACGAACCGATCTTTTCCCAAAGTAGGGGGCCCCGGTTTTTGTCAAACCCCAAGGCCCCTTTTACTAAAAGGGAAATTTCAACCGGCGCACTTTCATTTCGGGAGCTCAAGGCAGTGGTATCCAAAAAATTTAAAAAAGGGGAAAAGCCGGGTTAGTAGCCAAAAGGGCATTAACGGAAAGTCCCCAAAAGGGCCCCCCGGCCCGGATGGGAACGCAGGGGGAAGGGAAAAAAGAAGTAGAGATAAAGCGAAAAGGAGGAAGGTGAAAAAATGGGTTGAAAGTGTTTGGAAAGAAGAAAGTGATGTGAAAGGAAAGATGAAGGATAGGGTTTGGGCCCTTTGCACGAGGTACATCCTGCAATATGCCTCCCCTTTTAGTCGCCTCTTACACAAGCAGGGTTTACTGCGGGGCTATTTAAGCCCGTCCCATAGGGGGAATAGCCTATGTTACTCGCTGATATGTAGCTTTATATTGGTGAAAGATTTTTAAAAAAATGAGTTTATCCATTACAAAAAAAAAAACAAAAAATCCCAAATCTTTCCTCTTTATAATATTAGTATAGATAAAATTTTTCATCATAATCAAAATTAGCATTGTCCAAAATGTATAATATATATATCATGTAACTATCTAACATATGCATTCTATTACTCATTTACATAATCAAAATGAGCATAGTCCACGAATTTTTTAATATAACCCATACACCTAAAATCGTATTTTCCTAAATTTTTTCAACCACAATATTAACAATTTCAGGAGAGCAAGCAAGGGAAAAAATTTAAAAAGAACATCTAACTTAAACATAATGTAGACAAAGACAAATCTAACCAGCATAATAAAAAGGCGAAAATTCAAAATGTATATTTTATATCCTCTTTATTTTTATCCTCAGCTCAATATTTATATCCCTAAATTTATCCTACAAAATAGACTGTATAAATAAACTAGACCATTATAAATACAACGTGAAAAATGTAAGTTTTATAAGATTCAAACAGTTACTAATTTTAAAGTATAAATAAATTACAGCTGAAAGGGAATTAAAAAAATATATTATATAAAAAATATTTTACGCCGAAAAGAAATTTACCCTTACATTTTTTAAATAATGTGAAGCCTCGGTTTTCTTCCGATTAAGTCCGAGCAATGTCCAAGAGTGCCGGACGCTTTCCTACGCCGGTCTTACATACGATTTTCAAAAGTCAGTGAACACGGAACAAAGGAAAATAAGGGGGAGGGGAAACAAAGAGTATCATACCCCGGGAGGGAAATGCGAGTGACAAGACGAGCTTTATCATTCTCGGAGCAATTGGAAGTTCGGGCACTTTGTGGGACAAGCATCTCTTTTCTTCTCAACTTTTTTTGAAATAGTTTGAGCAATGGCGACCTCTAGTGGGCGTGGTCTGATTCTTCTGGTCAGTTGTCTGTGCGGTGGAATTGCGGTCGGTAGTGTTGTCGTCCTCTCTCGGTTCGGTGTACAGTGCCACCAGGATGGTGAAAATGGGTGCGTATTTGCTATCGTTGATTGTTTCTTTTTTATTGTAGCCAAATGCTAAAAAGTACGTCATGCATTAAACATTATCACATAGAAAACCTTTCGAGCTCTTTTTGGTTAAAACCCCTTTAACATTAAATTTTTTTAGTGGTAGTTTGTGTTGGGTCGTTGGATGCATCCTTAAAGTAAAAGATTAATGATTGGTAGACGTTTCAAACGGACTTAACTGTTCGAAAAATGCTAGACGTCACCTAAAAATTAGTATTTGGCCAATTTTACTAAAATGAACTCCAAGTATTGATGCGACAGCCATCAATTCTCTTGTGTTTTTAGAAGACTGACTAAATAACGCATATAATGTTTCCATAGATGCTTTGAAATGATTGATGGCTTTGATTATCAAACAATTTTGTCGATGACTGCTAGTTATAGTCACTCATTTAAATAGTACCAAAATTAAATTACCAGGAAATCTCTCACAAAGCCTTTGGGTTGCCACTCCTGGCTTCCTGCCCAACATCACATGCATATCAAATCGGATGTATTTTCAAATACTCTTTTTGTAAGTCCATGTAGTACGTCTGGTACATAGCAAATAAAGCCAAAAAGCTGCAATAATTCGATTGTACCCCAGCTCCTAGTACTCCCATTAATTTTGTTTGTTTGAAAGCTTTTTGCTAAGAATAAACTAATTTGTCATCACATATTTACTTTAAACCTTAATGTTTTCCCAAAAATTTTAAAAGTTTATGAAAAAATTTCACTTTCTCACAAATTTCATTGTTATATCTCTTTTTTTATTGTCCACAATTTTCCTTTTATAGTTGATATATAAAAAAACATTATTTTATCTTTCCCTTGATATCAAGAAAAATTGTTTCAATAAATCACTTCTTGAGTAAATACTGATCAAAATGAAACTAGACTTTGGTTTTTAGTATTTTGTTTACTTTACTATTACAATAAGATAGTAGCCTGAATGTTTACAAAAATGTGTGAATAATAAGGAATACTCCTGCAAAATTTAACCCTTCTTCTTAACAGCCTTAAAGATCCCTAAATCACGTTATCTTTTCCTCATCTTCCGATTCATACTGGAACAAAGTAATTACTTGTCCTGCCTGATATGCAGAACGGAGACAATGCTGTCTTAATGTCTCTCTAGTTTGGGGGCAAACTTAATACCTGCGACTTTTTGAAGTAAAGAGAAGCTTCTGACATGATTGACTGAGAGTCTTTTCCATCTTTGTAGAAAAGCAAAACAGTGAACTTATCAGAACTTGAAAAGTCCGTCAAAAATAGACTCTTTGGTGGTAAATATGCTTGAAAGGCTTCCGTAGTTTCAGAGAATGATTTCCAGACTTTCCAGGCAGACTGTTTCCCATTCATGGCAAATGTTAAGGTTACATCTGATCTTGTAAATGAATGGAATCCTCTCAAGGCAACCCGCTTTATCTTCACCTTACTTTCAGACACAACATTAATGCTCATGTACCTTTGAGACTTCCCAGCTCTAAAGTGAATCCACATCTTATGAAGCCCAGCAACTTTGAGAATGTGGAAAAAAGAGATTGCCAAAACAATTTACATCGTATCAACTGTGCAAATAATTTTATTTTTGCTCCATGCTCAAAACTATCTTAGCATGTAGGAAAATTCTGCTATTGCTTCTTCCTGTTTTTCTGTATTTTACTCTATTAATCAAAGTTTTTCCCAATTTTAGATGAACGAATAACGCCATCAATCTCAGTAATGAAGTTTAACCCATCAAACTTCATGAGTGCATGCTCTCCCAAATAACTTTAAAAGTTCGGTTTTATTCCGATCACAACAGAGGGGAAATTTATTCCAATTTTGTGGTTTAAAAACATTTACTTGTGCTACTTGGCGACGAAGACCAACGCCTCTCTTTTCGCTCACAAATTTTCTTCAGTCAAGTTTTTGAGTAAGTATCCCAAAAAATATGTATTATTTTTGCATGAAACCTCTCCAGAAATCGTACAAAATCTTGTGTTTGAATTCTGTATCACAGTATTCTCCAAATGTCCGTGATGTTTTTGGGTGGAAGAGCATGTGCTAGTGCAGCTCCATCGTAAATTTTGTGTCACAGAATCCTCAAACTGTACGGATCAATGGGTTCCTCCAGGATTTTAAGTAGCTGAGATCTC
Source organism: Timema cristinae (assembly GCA_039000515.1). Classification (NCBI taxonomy): domain Eukaryota; kingdom Metazoa; phylum Arthropoda; class Insecta; order Phasmatodea; family Timematidae; genus Timema; species Timema cristinae. The sequence continues at coordinate 45,735 of JBCFYV010000375.1, forward strand.
TGACATGATCGCAGAACCCCATTTGAGGAAAGAGAAGGTGGAAGCACTGGTTTCCCCTTGTTCAAAAATTTGGGTTCAATCTAAGTCTCTGTTTTGACTCACAATGAAAGCCTTAAGAAAACTAAAAAATTTTTTTTCCCCAAGTCAGAAATCGGGGGGGAAGGTTTTTTTTTTAAACCAAAAAAACTTGGCCCCATTTTTCTGCGGGGGGAGCAAACACACTCACTTTGTTCCTTATTAAAATTTTCTTTCACATAGTTGCTGACGGGTTGTAAAAGTTTTTTTTTCAGGCCCTAATAGAGCTTTAACCCCGCTCTGTATCCATTAAAACACACCACCCCAAAAAACCCCTAGGAGTTTAGCTAAAAAGGTTTTCCCAAATTTTCAAGAAAGTTTACTTTTAATGCATTTTTTTGGGGTTTTTAAAACTTGTTCTGGTAAGAAGTATATTGTTGATGGTGAAAAATTTGTCAGTACTGTTATTTTTGCTCGCAGATGGGTTTTGACTTCTTCTTTTATCCATATTGATGTTCTCAGACAATTGGTTGATTTGTGCAGCACTTTTTTTGGTACTTTGCTCACTTAAAAACCCAAAATTTGCCCCCCTTGGGGAATGCTTTAAAGCTTTTTTAAATTATTATTATTATTTTTTTTAAATGTATTATTGGTAATAAAGCATTTTCTCTTAATTTTATCGTTTTGGGTAGAGGACCCTGGCTAGTTTTGCTCTTTTTGAAATTACGTGCACCTTTTTCCCCCACTTTGCTTTATTGTTTTTAATGTTCCTTCTTTTAACCTTAAACCCCCTTTTTAAACTTTTGAAAAACCCCAAACCATGGGGCAATGCCCCCCAAAGATTCTGAAATTCTTTTTAAAAATTTTCCTAAAGGTCCTGTAGCCAGCACCAACAAGAGTTTGTCGGGGTGGGGGGGGGAAAAATTAAGTCTTAAATCATTTTTTTTTTTTTTTTTTTTTTTTTTTTTTTTTTTTTTAAAAAATGCAACATTAGGTTCAATCTTTAACACGAAGCTCAAGTGGAAAATTCAAATTGTTCCAGTAAGATCTTTTCGAAAAAAAAAAGAAAAATTAAAATTAAACCATAAGGAGCTGTGAATCTTTTTCTTAGTGAGAATTTTTTTGAGATTATGTTGACATTTTTATTTCAATTTTAGCCCTTTTAATTTATTATTATTTATTTTATTATTTTATTATTATTATTTTTTTAAATCCCCCGGCAAGTCAAACCAAAATTTTAGGTCGTTTATCATTTTTAAAATTAAAAATTTAATAACAAATTTTTCACGGGAAAATCCGTTCAGAAAAAGCAAAATAGATGATTTTTTTTAAAAAACAATAAATTAAAAAATCGAAAAAAAATTTTTTTTAGATTACGTAAAATGAGCCAGGGTAAAATTGAAAAAACTATAGAGAAAAAAGTGAAAAGTGGGGGTATTTTGATATATAAAACTTTTGCGTGCAAAAAACCTAGGTCCCCTTTAAAAATCAAGACCCAAAAGGGGGATGGGGGGCATATTTACGCCCACTCCCCCAAAAAGTGATACACACTAAGAGGGGCATCGCAAAACTCACACACTGGGGGTGGGCCCCCTCTCAAAAAAAAAAATGGGTCAATGAAGTTTGCCCGACGGGGGAGTCTGTAAAAGTTGACCCCTCTCTCCTAGACTTTTGTTAAAAAGGGCCATCGCGACCACCCTCCCTGGTTTGGGCCGCAGCTTGTTTGGGGCAGGGGTCGAGACCCACTGCTTTGTGCCAGTATTTTTTACAGAAAAAATTTAAAAAATTTAAAGTAATAGTAAAATAAATTCATATGGAATAATGTTGTTCACTTAGTTTTAAAACTTCATCGTAAAATACATACCTTCTTTCAAATTTTTGTTAAAATTGGTCCCCGCATTTGAGGTAATTGAGGAATAAACGAGGGTAATACATGTCAGGGCGGCCGATTTAAGACAGGACCTTGTTTTGCCCCAAAGTATAGTAAGATGACACGTCACAACCCCTTTCTGTATGGTTTTACTGAATTTAGTTGAGGCAAAGTGCGAGATGACACATTGTCTACTAAAGCATGCATACTTTTTGACATTTCCGACCCCCGTGGTTGTTCCAGATCGTAATTGCCGTGACCTGAAATCTACCCGGGTGCTCAGAAAAAATTTTAAACAATCGGTTTTTTACTATATCTGGTTTTAAAATGGGGCCCTCTTTTAGGGAAAGGTTGATCCCATTAAAAAACGATAAAAAAGACCAATCGCTATTGTTTTTTGCTCCAGCGGTGCTCTGATGTTTACATTTTTTTTGCATTTAGTCTGTAAATTAAAAAAATAACCTTTTTTGAACCGAATGAGCTCTCTTTTTAAAGATTAAAATTTAAGGTTGGTATGCTGTGTAAATATTTATATTTATATAAATTTACCCCAAAAAGGGGGAAGGGTCCTGTGTTAACCTGACCGTTTTTTCTTTTTTTGGGGGTCTTTCTTGTCTTTTTTCCCCGTTTGCTGTTCCCAAAGCATGTATCAAATTTTAAAGAACATAGGCCAAAAAAGTACCTTATGTAAAGAAAATAGGCCAACAAGTATTTTTATGTAAAGAAATGGGCCCAAAAAACGTACCTTATGTAAAGAACATAGGCCAACAACGTACCTTATGAAAGAACATCCAACACGTACCTATGTAAAGAACATGGCCAAAAACGTCCCTTAGTAAAGAACATGGGCCCAACAACGTACCTTATGTAAAGAAAAAGGGCCAAAAACGACCTTATGTATAGGCAAAAACAAACCTTAGTAAGAACATAGCCAACAACGTACCTTATGTAAAGAACATAGGCCAACAACGTATCTTATGTAAAGAACATGGGCCCAACAACGTACCTTATGTAAAGAACATAGGCCAACAACGTACCTTATGTAAAGAACATAGGCCAACAACGTACCGTATGTAAAGAACATAGGCCAACAACGAACCTTTATGTAAAGAACATAGCAACAACGTACCTTATGTAAAGAACATAGCCAACAACGTACCTTTGTAGCATCCTCAAGGGAGGATGCCCAAATAATACCCCAAAAAAAATACAAAAAGGGGGGAACAACAATAGAAGTGATTGCTATGGAGTTCAAGACTTTGAATGTTATACTCAAAACATTCAATACTGAAACTCGCAACTCTCACAACCTGTTGCTGACTATCGAAATGGATCGTCTACCTCAGGAAAAGTTAGACACTCCAACCTGCCTACCATTCACAATAAACAATAGATATATATTTTACGTAGTACCTTGGTATGATGGGATATATATATATAATAAGAATTAGTATAAGTCAAAGTTAGCCGATATTTATTAGCTATAGCTCAATTAGATGTTTAACAGTTCCATTAAATATATACATTGTTGTTGTTGCGATGTATAAAGAAAATAGATTAAATTCATAACAACTATGAATTGAAGTCAAAGCTAAAGAGTCTGAGGTTAATATTCATCAGATTACTTAAATGTTAACTTAAGATGTCGCCCATAAGAAATGGCGCATAGTAAATAACATGATAATTTGAATTCCATCATTAAATATTAATCCTTAAGAATGGCACCTATCAATGACAACAAGACAATCTAATTTTAAATATAATATATACGTCCATTAGGAATGGCACATAGCATATGACAACAAAATAAATTAAATTCAAATATTAAGTGTTCGCCCATCAAAATGGGACATAGCAAATGGCAACAAGATAAACTAATTTCAAATATAAAATAGTTCCCGTGAACATTAATTTAAACAATACAGTACATAATCGATACAATCGATTATTCGTGACTCTACTGGCGATAAGTCGCCCTGACCTTGCAATAAAGTGATCTCTAAAAAAAAAACTATGTTCCTAACTGTCAGATTGATTTTAAAGTTATTGAAATTCAAGCTAAAATTGAATTTTGAAAAGATTTACATTTAAAAAAAAGTTTAATTTGCCGAAAATGGATTTAGTTCTTACATTTTACGTAGCTGAAAGCCGTAGCTTATCCTATCCCTGATATGACTCAGGCCCAATTGTAAAGTTCGTAGCCACAGGCACTAGAATATATACCATAAAGCACAGAAGAGGGGAAGAGGGGGAAAAATGGGGGAATAACATTCGAGAATAAAAAAGGAACACAAGAAAGCGCAAGCTGATTCGCTTCGAGAGAGGCCGTGGGCGTTCGGGAATCTTCTCGAGGGGATCTCTTTACTGCGCAAGTCCATTCAACCCAAGGCGTTGGCTTGAACTTGCCATTCAGTCTTCACAGTCAGTATTCAATTTTCCCGGTTCAGTGAAGGTGCGTTAGGTGGTTTTGGGTCGTTCTTCCACGCAGCCCCAGTCAACAAGCAAACGGGGTAAGTCTTGACTAGTTATGTTTGTCTCGTGTCTATCATAAAACATCCGATGCTACACTTTATGTAAAGAGTTTTTTATTCATTTTGACAAAAATTGCGAGACTGACATCATAAATCACGTGAACAATGGCTATTCCCAAGGCCGTAGCCAGGGTGAGTTTTGGGGGTTCAAACTCCCTGCGAAATTTTATGAACAAAAATATATATGGCTTTATTTATGGTTCAAACATTATCAAAATTAAGATACAAATACAAATTATGGGGCTGTGTTACCATATAAAGCACTTCAGAGCTCTCTCTAGAGGTGTTAAATTTAGAAATTTCCTAGCCTTCTGCTTTTTGAGGGTCATTTTAGCATAAAAAAATACTTCACAGAGCTTCAAAAAGTGTTTAATATTTAGAAATTTTCCAAGCCTTCGGAAGATGGGTTATTTTACCGTGAATAAAAAACCACTTCATAGAACTTCTAGAACTATTTATCAATTAGAATTGTTTCTAGCTTCCAGCAATTGGGGGATGTGCCCACCAACCCCCCCCCCCCCCCCGCCCCCTGAAATTGCATTAATTTGTGTTCTGTCTAAATTGATTACCACTTACCAAGAGAAACTATCAACTTAAATTCCAAAGAGAAATCTTAAACCAGTAGTAACATGGAGCGAGTGAGGTCTTCTGTTCACAGAACCAATAGTATTTACATATAGGAAGGACAGTATAATTATGTTCACCAGCAAGCCATGTATTCCTTTAAACACTAAATACATACATACATACATACACACATACATACATACATACATACATACATACATACATACATACAATCATACATACATACATACAACATATATACATACACACACATATACACATACACACACACATACATACATACATACAACATATAATCAAGTTGTTCCCTTACGGCTTACGAGGTAGGCAAGAAACTGCGCAAATATCTCAAAAATAACTTCGTAATTAATCCATTCTCACTAACTTTCTCAACACTTCCCTGTCCGTGGCATACTCCTTTATATTTAACAATATATATTTACATCGAGTCATACATGCCCTTTTATTTTTTAAACTCTTGATGTTCCTCCTTTTCACACATTTGTCTGCAACGTCTAGATGTCTTACATTGCATACCCTTCCTTTTGATCCACACACTCTACCTTCATATATTTGATTCATTGCTCGATCTACAATGATACTCCCAACATTCCCAAACCAAAGTAGAACTCTTACTAAATATTCGTCATTTTATATTAATTCTAACATACATTGATTAGCCATTGCTCTAAATAAGATTTTATAATTTAAATAGTCCTAGTTTTACTCAGATTTGAATTAAGTTTAATCTGCAATTGTTAATATATTATTTCATCTTCCGTATCATACGCATTTTAATTACGCTAATTTGGTGGGTATAGTGAGATGGATTGAGAGAAAATGCACCTGAATTTGCATGGACGGAGATAATTGTAAGAAAAAAATATCGGCAAACCAACCGGTATTTGAATCCTAACCTCCTAGTCACAGGCAAACCACACCAGATAAGCCTAACATTCATCCAACATGTCCACCTATGAGGTAGCAAATGTAAACATTACGAATTTATTATCATTTAATCCAAGCTGCCTTAAATTAAATAGAATAAAGTGGTCGAGTCAAGTTATATGTACAGAATTGGTTCAATTATAGTCATGAATAAGTAATTTCTATTTATGTCGTAATGAAAGTATTGATTATGTTATTTTTTAATAAGGACCTGCACCATAATCATACCATAAAAAGCAGCAAACTTGTATTTCTATTTATCTTACAAATGTATTTATATCTGTCAGCCATTAAAAAGGTTTTTCATTCTGGTGGTAAGAGAGCCACAGAGCTAACAGGACTGTTTGTAGTCAGTGGTAATAGAGCCACAGAGCTAACAGGAATGTTTGTAGCCAGTAGTAAGAGAGCCACAGAGCTAACAGGGCTGTTTGTAGTCAGTGGTAATAGAGCCACAGAGCTAACAGGAATGTTTGTAGCCAGTGGTAAGAGCCCCCCTGCGGGACGGGGTTTAGAATAGTCCCGCAGTAACCCCTGCTTGTCGTAAGAAGCGACTAAAAGGGGAGGCTTCTGTGCAGGACGTACCTCGTGTGGGACAAACCTATCCTATATCTTTCATTTCACATCATTTTCTTCTTCCTTCACTTTCCACCTTTTTTTCACTCTTCCCCCTTCGCTTTATCTATCCTTACCTTTTTCTTCCTTTCCCCCACCGTTCATCCTGCACAGAGGCCTTTGGCCTTTCCGTTGACGACCTTGGCAACTAACCCGGCTATTCTCTGTTTATTATTGGATACCACTGCCTTGAGCTCCCGAATGAAAGTGCGCCGGTTGTAATATCTTGGTAGAAGGGCCTTAGGGATGACAACCGGGTACCCTACCTTGAGAAAAGACCGGTTGCGTTCATGATGGTTCCGGACGTAAAATTAGCGCTTTCCTGCATACACTTGCTGCGGTGACCTCTCTTCCGGCGATGCTCCATATGAAGGTTGTCATGTCTAGCGTCGTATGGAGCCTCTCGTCGGAAGAGTTAACAGGGCCCTATGTGGTAGAACCAACTGGGATCAACCTGGGTCTACGATCCGAGTACTTTTGCAGGTTGTCCTCCAACTCATGATTGAGTCCACTGTCACAGCTGACACCTTACTGTCCGCTGGCACCGTACTGCCAAGTTCTGCTGGCATCTTACTGCCCGGCCCCTCACAGGGCCGTATTAATGATAAGAGGCGGAAACGGGTAAGGCCGTCCAGCCCTGTTTTGATAAAAACCAGGAAGTGGTGAGGCCCCAGCCCCGCTTCCTGGTGATGTCTCGAGTAGATGAAAGTGATATCTGAAACGTGTCAGCCCATTTATCCTCGAAAGAGTGATAAATGGAGCAGCTAAATCTGACGTTTTAATAAGGAAACTGCGTGATGGCACTATAATGATTCAGACTATGACCGACACACAATCCTCAAATATTATGGCAATCTCCGAAATACCGTTAAGTAATACGGCAAATATACAGGTGAAGGTGGAGCCCCACAGGTTCCTCAATGTTTGCAAGGGAGTGGTCACTTGCTATGACCTCGACTGCGTGAGCATTGAGGATATCTGTGAGGAGCTTTCCCCTCAGCACGTCACCGAGGTCTACCGTATCATTACCAAAAAGAACGGACAAGAGAAAAAGACGGATACATACATCCTCACCTTTGCGACTCCCATCCTCCCAAAGGAGGTTCGAGCGGGCTTCCATGTGCTCAGAGTCAGGCCATACGTTCCCAATCCTCGGCGCTGCTTTCAGTGCCAGGAATTTGGGCATACGAAGCTGAGATGCCGTGGAAGGCCAACCTGTGCAGATTGCGGACAGGAGGCTCACGATACACCGTGTGAGTCTCCTAAGTTCTGCGTCAACTGCAAGGGTCCGCATTCTGCTTGGTCTCGGACCTGTCCGAAATGGAAGGTGGAGAAAAAAGTCCTGGAGATCCAGTGTGAAAAGAAGATCCCTTATGCCCAGGCCCGCAAGGAATATGTATCCAGTCAAGCTCCGGTATTTCAGACATCTTATAGCCAGATTGTAAGCCAGAACATAAATTGCCCCAACTGCCATTGCGCAGTTAATATTGCCATATACGCCTACACGACCTGTGCCACTCGTCTCTACTCGAGACACTAAAAGGCAACCAGCACCATCTATGGTGGTACCAAAAATAGTACTAGGGGCGACACCCCCGTCGAAGTCGCCTCCACCACCTTTACCCCCGAGGAGGCCGCCTCGGGAACACCCCCGAGCCCTCCTAGGGGAACCCCTCTGAACCCTCCTCGTGGACCCCCTCCGAGTCCTCCTCGAGGAGCCCCGCCGAGCCCCACTCGAGGAACACCCCCGAGTCCTCCTCGGGGTCCTAAACCATCAGCGACCATTGTCGAGCCACTCAACCCCGCCTCAGGAACTCCGGAGGTCGGGATGAGTGGTGGTACAGGCGAGGTCGCAAAGGCGAGTCCCACTGGTGCCTTGAGTAAGGACCAGCAAGGGACCGCCGAAAAAATAACTTTAAAAAAAGCGTCGAAGGCTTTAACAAAGCCTTCGCGTAAGGATCCCCCGTCCCAGTCTCTACAAGACAAACCAAAGCCTCTCCTGAAGCGAGAGGTCCAAGAGAGATTGGGAAAAGCAAGAGGACCTAAAAAAGTCCTCAATAAATTTTTATTTTTAAAGGATAGTGTTATGGATTGTGAGGATATTTAATTAAATTATATATTAATAAATAATGTCGCTACTACAATGGAATTGTAGGGGTTTTTATGCTCGTGTAGAGGAAATTAAACTAATAATTTCTTCCCTGCATCCTTCCATATTGTGTTTGCAGGAGACCCACTTCCGCCCAACTGACAGCCCGATGCTTCGTGGGTACGATGTATATCGTACCGACAAGCCATTCTTCGATCGGGCTAGCGGAGGTGTGGCTATACTTGCACGTAGCAATATATATAATAAGTCTATAAATATTGTATCTGATCTCCAAGTGATCGTTGTCAGAGTCTCCCTTCCTATAGAAGTAACTGTATGCTGCATCTACCTCCCACCAGGTGAACGTGTTTCAAAGAGGAGCCTAGAGGCCCTCTTTAAACAACTTCCCGCCCCCTATATTATCTTGGGGGACTTTAACGCACACAACCTGGTGTGGGGGTCTAATTATACAGACGCCCGCGGGAGGATGGTAGAGGATATTCTTGTCTCGGGAAACCTGGTGTTAATGAACACCGGGACCCAGGCACACTTTTCCACCTTTAATGGTGTATCCTCTGCCATCGACCTAACTCTATGTAGCCCCGGGATCGCTGCCCACTTCCTTTGGGAGGTCCACTCGGATCTATGTGGCAGCGATCACTTTCCCATTCTGCTTTCGCTAATTGAAGACCCTCCCGGTATAGCACGTGCACCACAATGGGTGCTTAAACGTGCTGACTGGGATAAATTTCGCGAGCTCGCCGTATTTGTACAACCCCTTTCTCCGGACGTCGATGTTAATATTGCCCATTTTACTTCGACGGTCATCATGGCGGCGAGGGAATCTATCCCTAAATCCTCGCCAAACCCGCGCCACCATCCTGTTCCCTGGTGGAACGAGGAGTGTAGATTGGCCATTTCTGACCGTCGAAGAGCATTACGTCTCTTCCATCGGCGTCCTACCTTGGATAATCTAGAATCATTCCGGATTATGCGTGCTCGAGCTCGCCGTATCATTCGTGAAAGCAGAAGAGAGTCTTGGAGACAGTTTATATCTACCCTTACAATTTCCACTCCCACAACTAAGGTTTGGGACAATATTCGTAAATTACGTAGTAGCAAAAATACCATCAATAACATACCTGCCATCATGTCAAATGGTACGCTTGTCTCCTCCCCTGTGGAGGTCGCCAATGTATTGGGCTCTATGTTCACCGCCATATCTAGCACTGCAAGCTACTCAAATGAGTTTGCAGCGCATAAGCGGAACATAGAGCGCCATTCTATTGACTTGGGTCAGAGTCAGGGGAGGATTACAACTCCCCCTTTACTTTAGATGAACTGACCTATGCCATGTCCCAGGCGGGTAGCACAGCTCCTGGCCCCGACGACATTAATTATGAAATGTTGCGCCAGTTACCCCTGCTGGACGAGCATGTCTGTTGGACCTCTACAATAGTGTTTGGGAATCTCGTCAGTTCCCAACACTGTGGAGGCAAGCAACAATTATCCCTCTATATAAAAGTGGCAAGGAAAAATTAGAACCAACTAGTTATAGACCGATAGCCTTAACTAGTTGTGTATGCAAAATATTGGAAAAAATGATAAATAAACGATTAATATGGTATTTAGAATCCCGCAATCTACTATCAAATATTCAATGTGGTTTTCGCCGCAACCGATCTACGGTGGATCATCTAGTCCGTCTCGAGACGGCAGTTCGTGACGCCTTTCTCCATAAACAGCATCTTTTGGCAGTTTTCTTTGACTTGGAGAAAGCGTACGATACCACATGGCGGTACGGCATTTTAAAAACCCTTTTTAACTGGGGTTCCGTGGGAACCTCCCTGTTTTTATAGCTAATTTTATGTCAGATAGACACTTCCGGGTAAGGTTAAACAACACCTTATCCGATGATTTTATTCAAGAAAATGGGGTGCCCCAGGGCAGTATTTTAAGCTGTGCGTTGTTCGCCATTGCAATAAATGGCATTGTGGACAACGTACACCTTCCTGTCCGTTCATGCCTCTTTGTGGATGACTACGCAATTTATTGTAGTTCATCGAGTCTCCACAGGGCTGAACGGCAGATACAACTCTCTGTCAACAATCTATGGTCGTGGGCATCGCGTAATGGCTTTCGCTTCTCTTCAGCCAAGACGACAGTCGTCCACTTCCATAGATTACGTGGAATACAACAAGTCCCCAGTATTTTAATGAATCACGTTGTTTTACCTGTCTCGGAGACCGTAAAGTTTCTGGGACTTTTATTTGATTTTAAATTAACCTGGATTCCCCACATCAAAGACCTGAAAGCGAGGTGCATAAAAGCACTCAACCTGCTTAAAGTGGTTAGCGGTCGGTCCTGGGGGGCTGATAGGGAAACCTTGATGCGCCTGTATAGGGCCTTGGTCAGATCTAAACTAGATTACGGCAGTTTTGTGTATGGCTCAGCTAGACCCTCGGCGTTAAAGATGCTAGATAGTGTCCACCATGCTGGCATTCGACTGGCCACTGGTGCCTTTCGTACCAGTCCAGTCGTCAGCATCTGTGCCGACGCCGGTGAGCCCCCTCTTTCTTACCGGCGGTCCTATCTTCTGGCATCTTACGTGTCGAAACTTCATTGCATGGCGCAGCATGTTGCCTATCGTCCTGTGTTTCATCCCCCTAACCGTGTCTTGTATGAAACTAAATGGCGTAGTACAAGGCCGGTTGGGATCAGGATGTTATCGGTTTTCGACACGTGTGGGATAATCTTGCCAAAGGCTATCCCCACATTCCCAGGTCGAGTTTCTCCCTGGAAGATACGCCTACCTCAATGCCATTTTGACCTTGCAAAGTTCCCTAAAGCGACCACCCCACATTTTTTATACGAGAGGACCTTTAATGAGCTCCTCGCAACCCGCTTTCGGGGTTTTAAACGCATTTACACGGATGGCTCGAAATGCGGGGCCTCCGTGGGATGTGCTTTTGTTGTGGAAGGATCCAATTTTAAATTTGCTTTACCTGGTGAATCCAGTGTTTTTACTGCTGAACTATATGCCATTTTTAAATCGTTATGTTTTGTATATCGTAAGTGTCACCGGTCCGTTCTCATCTGCACGGATTCCATGAGTGCTCTGTTGGCATTGTCCACTCTCTACTCGTGGAATCCTCTCGTGCAGATGATTCACGAACAAATTTTAAAAATTGATTCATTAAGCACCCGGCTCGCCTTTTGCTGGATTCCTGGTCACGCTGGTCTTCCAGGAAATGAACTGGCGGACCAGGCAGCCAAGGAGGCAGCACGTATGCCTCCGGAGGCGAGTTTGGGTGTCATGTTTTTAGATCTAAAGGGTTATGTTCGGCGTGGGGTCTTACGCACCTGGCACGAGCAGTGGGTCTCGACCCCTGCTCAGAACAAGCTGCGGTCCATCAGGGACGGTGTGTCGCGGTGGCCCTCTTCTATACGAAAGTCTAGAAGAGAGGAGGTCATCGTGACGAGACTCCGCGTCGGGCATACTTCATTGACCCATAGTTTTTTACTAAGAGGGGATCCACCTCCAGTGTGTGAGTTTTGTGATACTCCCCTTAGTGTGCATCACATTTTGGTGGAGTGTCGCAAACTAGCCCCTATCCGTCTGGCTCTTAATTTTAAAGGTGACTTACGTTTTTTATTACGCGATAGTGCGGATGGAGTTATTTGTTTACTCCGTTTTATACGCCAGGCGGATCTTTTTAATGCCATTTGAGTCACTTTTATAAAGTGGCTCTTTTGGATATTATCTCATATTGAGATCTTTTTAACGGTTTTATTACAATTTAACATGTTGTTTTGTCTTTTTAACGTATTATCATTTTAACATGTTTTGTCTTTTTAACGTGTTATATTTTAATATGTTTGTTTTGTCTTTTTATTCGAGTGATACACTTGTGGTTTTTTTTTAGCAGGTGTATCACTTAATTTATACCAAGAGTCCAATTGAGCACTCCTATGGAGTGTCTCAAATTGTGAATATTTTATCTCTTTCCCCTATGGGGATCTTATTATGTTTTTAATATATTTAAAGGCCCTAATGACCTAGATGTGTCGATGGGCCGTTAAACAATAATAATAATAATAATAGTAAGAGAGCCACAGAGTTAACAGGACTGTTTGTAGCCAGTAGTAAGAGAGCCACAGAGCTAACAGGGCTGTTTGTAGCCAGTAGTAAGAGAGCCACAGAGCTAACAGGACTGTTTGTAGCCAGTAGTAAGAGAGCCACAGAGCTAACAGGGCTGTTTGTAGTCAGTGGTAAGAGAGCCACAGAGCTAACAGGACTGTTTGTAGTCAGTGGTAATAGAGCCACAGAGCTAACAGGAATGTTTGTAGCCAGTGGTAAGAGAGCCACAGAGCTAACAGGACTGTTTGTAGCCAGTAGTAAGAGAGCCACAGAGCTAACAGGGCTGTTTGTAGTCAGTGGTAGGAGAGCAACAGAGCTAACAGGACTGTTTGTAGCCAGTAGTAAGAGATCTATAAAGCTAACAGGACTGTTTGTAGCTAGTGGTAAGAGAGCCACAGAGTTAACAGGACTGTTTGTAGCCATTGGTAAGAGAGCGAGCCACAGAGCTAACAGGGCTGTTTGTAGTCAGTGGTAAGAGAGCCACAGAGCTAACAGGACTGTTTGTAGCCAGTGGTAAGAGATCTATAAAGCTAACAGGACTGTTTGTAGCCAGTAGTAAGAGAGCCACAGAGTTAACAGGACTGTTTGTAGTCAGTGGTAAGAGATCTATAAAGCTAACAGGACTGTTTGTAGCCAGTGGTAAGAGAGCTACAGAGCTAACAGGACTGTTTGTAGCCATTGGTAAGAGAGCGAGCCACAGAGCTAACAGGGCTGTTTGTAGTCAGTAGTAAGAGAGCCACAGAGCTACAGGGTTGTTTGTAGCCAGTAGTAAGAGAGCCACAGAGCTACAGGGTTGTTTGTAGCCAGTGGTAAGAGAGCCACAGAGCTAACAGGACTGTTTGTAGCCATTGGTAAGAGAGCCACAGAGCTAACAGGGCTGTTTGTAGTCAGTAGTAAGAGAGCCACAGAGCTACAGGGTTGTTTGTAGCCAGTGGTAAGAGAGCTACAGAGCTAACAGGACTGTTTGTAGCCATTGGTAAGAGAGCCACAGAGCTAACAGGACTGTTTGTAGCCAGTAGTAAGAGAGCCACAGAGTTAACAGGACTGTTTGTAGCCATTGGTAAGAGAGCCACAGAGCTAACAGGACTGTTTGTAGTCAGTGGTAAGAGAGCCACAGAGCTAACAGGACTGTTTGTAGCCAGTAGTTAAGAGAGCCCAGAGTAACAGGACTGTTTGTAGCAGTGGTAAGAGATCTAAAGCTAACAGGACTGTTTGTAGCCAGTGGTAAGAGACTAAAGCTAACAGGACTGTTTGTAGCCATTTGGTAAGAGAGCTACAGAGCTAACAGGACTGTTTGTAGCCATTGGTAAGAGAGCCACAGAGCTAACAGGGCTGTTTGTAGTCAGTGGTAAGAGAGCCACAGAGCTAACAGGGCTGTTTGTAGCCAGTGGTAAGAGATCTATAAAGATAACAGGACTGTTTGTAGTCAGTGGTAAGAGATCTATAAAGCTAACAGGGCTGTTTGTAGTCAGTGGTAAGAGATCTATAAAGCTAACAGGACTGTTTGTAGCCAGTGGTAAGAGAGCCACAGAGCTAACTGGACTGTTTGTAGCCAGTGGTAAGAGATATATAAAGCTAACAGGACTGTTTGTAGCCAGTGGTAAGAGAGCCACAGAGCTAACAGGACTGTTTGTAGTCAGTGGTAAGAGATCTATAAAGCTAACAGGGCTGTTTGTAGCCAGTGGTAAGAGAGCCACAGAGCTAACTGGACTGTTTGTAGCCAGTGGTAAGAGATCTATAAAGCTAACAGGACTGTTTGTAGCCAGTGGTAAGAGAGCCACAGAGCTAACAGGGCTGTTTGTAGCCAGTGGTAAGAGATCTATAAAGCTAACAGGACTGTTTGTAGTCAGTGGTAAGAGATCTATAAAGCTAACAGGGCTGTTTGTAGCCAGTGGTAAGAGATCTATAAAGCTAACAGGACTGTTTGTAGTCAGTGGTCAGAGATCTATAAAGCTTACAGGGGTGTTTGTAGCCAGTGGTAAGAGAGCCACAGAGCTAACAGGGCTGTTTGTAGCCAGTGGTAAGAGAGCCACAGAGCTAACAGGACTGTTTGTAGTCAGTGGTAAGAGATCTATAAAGCTAACAGGACTGTTTGTAGCCAGTGGTAAGAGAGCCACAGAGCTAACAGGACTGTTTGTAGTCAGTGGTAAGAGAGCCACAGAGCTAACTGGACTGTTTGTAGCCAGTGGTAAGAGAGCCACAGAGCTAACTGGACTGTTTGTAGCCAGTGGTAAGAGAGCCACAGAGCTAACATGGCTGTTTGTAGCCAGTAGTAAGAGAGCCACAGAGCTAACAGGGCTGTTTGTAGCCAGTAGTAAGAGAGCCACAGAGCTAACAGGACTGTTTGTAGCCAGTGGTAAGAGATCTATAAAGCTAACAGTACTGTTTGTAGCCAGTGGTAAGAGAGCCACAGAGCTAACAGGGCTGTTTGTAGCCAGTGGTAAGAGATCTATAAAGCTAACAGGACTGTTTGTAGCCAGTTATAGTCTTTTCTTTGATGGGGAGGGGTGTTATAAATGTTATAAGCCTGCGATAAGCTAAGATCTTAGGCATTGGTAAGGAATATAACAATATATTATTAATCACACATACATCGTACATAAGGACATACCATCAGATGATCCTTCTCTCCATTGTGAGCTATGGGGCGTGCATCTGGGCTCACAGACTAACCAATGTCGCTCCGGCTAAGGCGATTCAGGGTCTGCAGAGGAACATCTTATTGAGGCTGACGGGAGCCTACCGGACTGTAGCAACGGATGCATTGAGTGTGGCCCTAGGTGTATGGCCGTTGGACCTCCTCATAAGGAAGAAAGCTGTGGCGTACTGGCTAAAAAAGAGAAACTTGGAGAAGGTGAGACTCCTCACCACACACGATGTGAGAACTTTTGGAGAGGCGGAAATAGTCCTGTTGGAAGAAGTGGCAGAGACGTTGGGAGAGAAGTGGGACAGGTAGGAGGACTTATCAATTGTTCCCAAATGTGGTTGAGAGACTAGAGAATAAGCACCTCCAGCCATCTCGGGGTCTTGTCCACTTCATCACGGGGAAGGGACCGTACCCGGCATCTCTAAGGAAGCTGGGATTGATAGAGTCGGGGAATTGTCAATGTGGTGAGGAGGGAACCCCTGAACATGTGGTGCTTGAGTGTGTCATTACACTAGAAGCAAGAAGGAACTACCAGAGAGAGATCCAGGGAAGATTAGTAGGCGAAGTACTGAGGGACCCAATCTATTGGAAATTCTTAGACCAGATTGCACTGGAAGCGTCAGATAGAGCAAAGACAGCCTACATAGACAGACTTAAAGTGGCACAGGGACGAATAAGACGGGACGTTGACACTGACAATGACGAAGAAGATGACAGCGACACGGAGGGCGGGACTGACACGGACACTAGTGCGGTCTCAGCGGGGAGTGAGTAGGGAAAAAAGGATTGTTAAAAGGGGATAAGCTGTAACAATCTTTGCCGGGGAAAAAAAATGTGTATGTGCTGGGAAGAGCAAGCGCGAGCCCTGGGAACTGGATTCCAGTACGACTGAGTGTCTGAAGGAACACGGGGGATGCCCTTGAGATCCAGAAGACAGTTTTCCAGTCGTATGAACAAAAGTTAGTGGAGTGATTATGAACTCTGAGGGGTTCCCTGCACCGTATGACCCACCACCTTGGAAACAAGAGAGGTGGGTTATGGTTGATGGGCCCTCAGAGTCAAGATGGAGAAAGGCGGCTGCCCTGCAGCCCTCTGGTACCATCTAGGTGATGGTGTTCCCCGGCAGTAATGGGAATAGAATAGTTTAGTAATTTAGCTTAGCTTAGTTAGTAGTTAATTTAGATAATTAGGGATGGGGGAACTAGATAGGGGTAGATTAGGAAATTCAGCTGCCAAGGGTAGAAAGTAGGCGGGGCACCAACTCTGATAGGGCGCCTCCCCAGGTGGTTATTGTGGGGATGCCCACCTCTGCTGAGCGCTTGGCGGACTCGGGAGTGAAATCCCGGGCATTTTTAAGGGCCTAGCGGGGGAGGGTACCGGGGGCGTAATACACCCGGGGTGGATCAAATTGAGCTAAGGGTAGTTTAATTTCATTTAAGTTAAGAGCCAAAATATGTGTTGTAATGTTAAAAAGGAAATTCATATTAAAATTGTGTAAATTAAGTAAAAGTTGTGGAAAAAACGGCCCGGATTTAAAGATTGTAAGATACCGGGCCTGTAAACACTGAATAAATAAATAAATACTTACATCGTACCCTTGTTATGGCTTTAGAAATAATAGGTTTTACAAACTGAATATCAAATATGTGACATGATATATATATATATATATATTTTTAGCACCGTGTCTTACTACCCGTTCGGGCTATACGCTTTAAGTACTAATTACGCTAATGGATTAGGAATTGGGAAGGTTTAATTAGAGGAAGTGAACCCGCATTTGCGTGGAGGGAGAGTGGAAAACCATTTAGGAAAAGCCACCCCCAGTTCACCCGACCGAGATTCGAACCTCGATCTCCCCGTCCTCAGCAGTCGGCTCAACACGACAAGCGCGTTAGCCAACTACGCCACAGAGGCGGGTATTATATGATAGGTTGTTTATTTTACTTTTTGGTACTAAGAGTCTCATTGAGCAGATTATTGGGGATACGAGTTCCCCTGTAACCCCTCCCCCCTCCCCCCACTAGGGGTGGTTGGACCACGAGTGTAGGTATCTTACACCTACAACCTCACTAAAACTATTTTAATATATTCATACTTCAAGTCATTAGTTTTGTGGTTGTCACTTTTGAAAGATTGTATCAAGTCTAGTAGTAATAATAATAATGCTACATTTTGTCACTGTTGCGCTATTAGCATAATATGCTCCAAACCTGCCAACAAATCACGATCACATTCCAGACATTCCGTGACTCGACCCTGTCCCGCTGTTCACTGGTTGCGCCACGCTACTGTTACCTACCTCACAGACACTTGAGTAGAGCACAACTTGAGATTTTGACATGACGTCATCTGAATCACCAGTGCGTCGGCATTAAAATCTCTTTAAACACCCATCGACGTAACGATTCCAGAAACGTAGGGAGGGAAATATTTGGTTTCTTACTTCCCATCCTGGTTGTCCGCATGTATTCACACAATTATGTAGTAATCAGAAAGGTAGAATTTCAAAGGATTTATTTCATCATTTTCGTGAATAAAGGCTGGGAAACTTTCCTCATTACACTTGGTGGAGATTCAAACCCCAGTCTCCACGTCTTCGGTAGCCCAGCTCGGGTGTATACAATTACATCGCGTTTCCCCCTCCTCTCTACACACAGCTAGCCCTACTCTGACGTACAACCAATAGGAATGAAGAGTCAACTGCCTCTCCCTGGAAGGGGGAGAGTTTCTAGCTTACCAGAAATCTAATGTCCATAATAATCTCTGAGACTTGAATTTATAAATTCAAATTGCTGTGGTGAACGAGAAATAAAGATGAATTAATAAAATAAGAATATAATCTACAAATTAAAAATATATCTTTTTATTTAGACAATTTTTTCCAGAGAAGTAAAAATCAAAATTATGATGTATTTATTTTAGGAGTGTTGTAGATCCAGTGGCCTAAGCATCTCAGTTATGGTGAAGTTTATTTAAGTTTTGAATAAGTTATTCTATTTTCTCAACCAGCCCCACCTTCAAAGTGAGCTAGTCAGAGGTGAGAGTAACACACTATCCTTACAACCAGCCCCACCTTCAAAGTGAGCTAGTCTGAGGTGAGAGTCAGGCACATTATCCTTTCAACCAGCCCCACCTTCAAAGTGAGCTAGTCAGAGGTGAGAGTCAGGCACACTATCCTTTCAACCAGCCCCACCTTCAAAGTGAGCTAGTCAGAGGTGAGAGTAAGACACACTATCCTAACAACCAGCCCCACCTTCAAAGTGAGCTAGTCAGAGGTGAGAGTCAGGCACACTATCCTTTCAACCAGCCCCACCTTCAAAGTGAGCTAGTCAGAGGTGAGAGTCAGGCACACTATCCTTTCAACCAGCCCCACCTTCAAAGTGAGCTAGTCTGAGGTGAGAGTCAGGCACACTATCCTTTCAACCAGCCCCACCTTCAAAGTGAGCTAGTCAGAGGTGAGAGTCAGGCACACTATCCTTTCAACCAGCCCCACCTTCAAAGTGAGCTAGTCTGAGGTGAGAGTCAGGCACACTATCCTTTCAACCAGCCCCACCTTCAAAGTGAGCTAGTCAGAGGTGAGAGTCAGGCACACTATCCTTTCAACCAGCCCCACCTTCAAAGTGAGCTAGTCAGAGGTGAGAGTCAGGCACACTATCCTTTCAACCAGCCCCACCTTCAAAGTGAGCTAGTCTGAGGTGAGAGTCAGGCACACTATCCTTTCAACCAGCCCCACCTTCAAAGTGAGCTAGTCTGAGGTGAGAGTCAGGCACACTATCCTTTCAACCAGCCCCACCTTCAAAGTGAGCTAGTCTGAGGTGAGAGTCAGGCACACTATCCTTTCAACCAGCCCCACCTTCAAAGTGAGCTAGTCGAGGTGAGAGTCAGACACATCTATCCCTTTTCAACCAACCCAACCACCCTTCAAAGTGAGCTAGTCAGAGGTGAGAGTCAGACACACTATCCTAACAAAACGCGATGTAATGAACATGCAATGTAATGGACATGCGATTTAATGGTGGTCCTCCGCCCAGATCAGACGACGATACCCACCGATGCAGGTCGTAGGCGCTGACTGCGGGGGTGTTAACCACCCACAAAAATATTTTCGGGGTGCTCGGCACCCCCAATATTTCAGTCTTTTGAAAACATTGATACGGCGCTAGTTATATCTTGAAACCCGCCTCGGTGGCGTAGTTGGCTAACGCGCTAGTCGTGTTTAACTCGACTGCTGAGGACGGGGAGATCGAGGTTCGAATCTCGGTTGGGTGAACTGGGGGTGGCTTTTCCTAAATGGTTTTCCACTCTCCCTCCACGCAAATGCGGGTTCACTTCCTCTAATTCAACCTTCCCCATTCCTAATCCATTAACGTAATTAGTAATTAAAGCGTATAACCCGAACGGGTAGTAAGACGTGGAGCTAAATATTATAATCTTGATTATAGGCTCGCGCTGCGAACAGTGTTTTACAGCGTAGCAAACGGCAGGTGCTGCCATCTAATATCCATGCACGCGAGATTAAGTTGGTAGCGCTGGTGAAACTACAGCCTGGCATTTGTCAACATGTTTCCATTATAGTTTGGTTATTGGCAGTACTCGTGTAGTATGTCTTATCTTTGTGTTGTGAACGTTTGTTCTCTTTTATAAGCTTATGTTTATTTTATTTTATCAAACATACAATGAACTAACAAATTGGGCCTTAAACCACCTCAAACCCGCTTTAATAGATGTGTCTTTACAAGTCGGCGGCTATGATGCAGGTGTTTCATTTAGCGACTGCATCCAACCTTCAGTGAAATGTACGAACTTGATAAAACACAATTTTGGGAAATACTTTCAGTTAACTTTTTACAAGGCAAGGTTAATAAACCAGTAATACAATATTACAATCTGTAGCCATTATTATAAAATGTAAATATAAGTGTGATACTGTAGGTATTGGTGGCCACGTGGATAACACCTATAGTTTTTCGCTGACTTGAAGTTCAGGGTTAAAATCCCGGTCGGGTTTACTATGGGTGATTTTATCATAAAGAGTTTACCACTCTCCCGCTTGCAAATGTTTGCACATTTGGAATAAATTCTACCTTCCTGATGTCTGTTACCAACTATACAACACAACTAGCAGTTTACACGCCTCGGTAGCGCAGTTAGTTAACGCGCTAGTTTCGTATTGAGCTAGACTGCCGATGACTGAGAGATCGAGATTCGAATCTCTTTCGGGTGAACTGGAGCTGGTTTATTCTAAATAGTGTTCCACTCTCCCTCCACGCAAATGCGGGTTAACTTCCTCTATATTATACCTTTACAATTCCCAACCCATTAGTGTAATTAATATTAAGCGTATAACCCGAACGGATAGTAAGACGTATTATTATTATTATTATTATTAAACTACCAGTTTGAACCATTCTTCGCTCGGGTAAGCCGCATCAAACTTTTATCAAATTAAGACATTCAACATCCGGTTACAATCGTTTTGATTGTTCCTCCATCTACACTCTCAAACCAATTATGGCAATCAATACATTTTAAAAAATCTCATGAAAAAAATATTACCTAACCGCTTCGGTGGCTGCATGGGCTAAGGCGTCACTCTCGCACTAGACGAGACTGCTGATGACAGGAATATTGGTGTTCGAATTACGGTCGGGTGCACTGAGGGCGGTTTTGCCTAAATGATTTTCCACTCTTTCAACACGCAAATGCAGGTACATTTATTCTAAATTCAATCTTTCTCATCCGTAACTAACTAGCGTAATTAGTACACAAACTTATAACCTGAACAGCTAGTAACAGTGCTGCCATAAAATAAATAATATATATAATGGATTCCTCTCATTTGTGCTCTCAGTTTGTGGACTAGGTGTGTGTATATATATATATATATATATATATATATATATATATATACATAGCCCAGTCCATAAACTAGACCATTCCATTGACAACAATATATATATATAACCCAGTCCATAAACTAGACCATTCCATTGACAACAAAAAATTTACCTAATCGCGATCATAATATAACTATAATATTTAGCACCGTGTCTTACTACCCGTTCGGGTTATACGCTTCATAATATAACTGAAACGAAGTAATATACATTGTTACAAAAACATGTTGGGAAAAAATAGCCTAAAATTTCACTCGAGCATAAATAAAATAATAGACTTTGATACAGAAACATTAAATACTAAGCATCACTATTTCCCAATAAGAGTCACTGTCCCAAGCTATGTCGCCAGGAAGTCCACTGACAAAGAATGTCTACTCTACTAAAGAAATTAGGTCGAGGATTGGCACGAACAAGGGCGTTTTCAACCAGAGGAGGTGCTAACCAACATGCTGAGTTTGTAACTGACGAACTGTTACATTTGGAGCATCGCACTGTATGAATCAGAAACTTGAACTCTTGTGAAGATGGAAAGCTTTGAAATGTGGTGAAGAAGACTTGAGAAGATCAGGTGGACAGACAAGGTGACAAATGAATAGGTTCTAAGAAGAGCGGGTGAGAAGAGAACAATTTTGGATGGATTCTTCGGTACAAAGCAAACAACAACAATAATAATAATAATAATGAGAAATGTCGAAACATATACCATATACGTTCATATGACATAATATTTGCTGTTTCTTATAAAATTGTGACCAGTCTAACACAATATATATTAATAAGAGTGAGATGTACGTACACAATCAGTTGTAACTCAAATTGTACATAATACTTGTTCTTTGTGCAGATGATTTAGGATACACACCAGAATCATCACTGCTCTCCCCCTTCACACATGATGCTGAAGAAACCCCTCAAACACACATCACTGCTCTCCCCCTTCACACATGATGCTGAAGAAACCCCTCAAACACACATCACTGCTCTCCCCCTTCACACATGATGCTGAAGAAACCCCTCAAACACACATCACTGCTCTCTCCCTTCACACATGATGTTGAAGAAACCCCTCAAACACACATCACTGCTCTCCCCCTTCACACATGATGTTGAAGAAACCCCTCAAACACACATCACTGCTCTCTCCCTTCACACATGATGTTGAAGAAACCCCTCAAACACACATCACTGCTCTCCCCCTTCACACATGATGCTGAAGAAACCCCTCAAACACACATCACTGCTCTCCCCCTTCACACATGATGTTGAAGAAACCCCTCAAACACACATCACTGCTCTCCCCCTTCACACATGATGTTGAAGAAACCCCTCAAACACATATTACTGCATCTCATTGGGGAAGTTGGAATGGGATTAAAAGATATTTTTTGAAATCGTGCTCTTGTAAGAATTCTCTTTATTCGAGATAGAACACTGCGTTATGCACATACACAGGCTCATTTGTTTACGTCCACCAGAAGATATTTACTATTTTTGTGTGTAGATATTTAGATGCAAGATGTAATGTTTAAATAAAAAACTCACACAACCGTTGTTTTAAAAAATAGAATGTAGTAGTGATTATTAACTTATTAGTATTATTTCTACCCAGGGCCAGCTCGTGACCTTTAACCGCCATAGGCAATTAATGAAAATGCCGCCCTCCCCTCTCAAAACATAAAAAAACACCTAATTTTTAATGTGTTTAAACAAGAAAAAATATTATTTACTTAAAAATAAAAATGACATCAAAGAGTAAGAACAATAAATTGTTTGTATCTACTGTCCAGCCACGTCGTCTTGACCGTACAGATCATGCACTATTTATGCAGGGATTAGCTTGTCACAAGCTTAATTACAGTTAAGACTTAGATAGAATGCTCTGGGGAAAACTATAACAAAATATAGAAAAAATTTGTGATTCAATAAATTTAATAAATTAAACTCGCCTCGGTGGCGTAGTTGGCTAACGCGCTAGTCGTGTTGAGCTCTACTACTGAGGACGGGGAGATCAAGGTTCGAATCTTGGTCAGGTGAACTGGGGGTGGTTTTTCCTAAATGGTTTTCCACTCTCCCTCCACGCAAATGCGGGTTCACTTCCTCTAATTCAACCTTCACAATTCCTAACCCATTAGCGTAATTAGTACTTAAAGCGTATAACCCGAACGGGTAGTAAGACGCGATGCTAAATAATAATAAGATTGGTAGATATATTAAGTGACATTAAAATTCAAAAAGATTGATTAAAATTTGCTTCTAATAAACAACAAATTGTCAATTATGAAAATGTTAAATATATTAATATATCATCATCAACAAAACTAAAACATAAGTTGAAGAAAAGTCTAAAACACATGTTAAAAATGTGTTACAAAACAAATATACCATAAAGTAAGGACAAGACAAAGTTTGAAGTTCAATAATGTTGTAAATAAAGATTATAAAATTAGAATTTATAGATTAACATCTGCCATTTTAAATTTAAATAAAATGATTATGTGTTCTTGTTACAAAGGTTTTGAAAAATATAATATAGAGTGGAACATACACAAGATTTTAAGTCAAATATGTTAGGTTAAAAAAGTATAAAATTTTAAAGTGATGTATTAAATATAAGCCTTATCTTATTCCAAGTCCCATTACTCCTCGTGATATCAGCAATGGAAATATGCTGAGTTATATTCTTCCGACATATTTCAGTATTTAATATAATTATGTTGTTGCTTTGTCTAGAGCGATAAACGCTAATTACTTTTATAAATACAAACCATATATTGTTGCGTCAAAAGTCCCGGGTTCGAATCCCGTATCCAGGTGTCAATGATGGGGTAGTAATAAATAATAGCTTTGGCCGTTTTCACATTTCAAACCATCGCAAATGATTCCACATCACTAATTTTATTATTCTGTTTCTCTCTCTCATTTGGGCAAAGATATCCAGATGGTGTTGGAGGGTTCAGTTGTCAATGACGCGCAAATGTGGATACACATCTCGCCCTGTGAAGTAAGGGTTTAAGTCCCATAGTGGGCGACAAACACTAATTACTTTACATTTCAGACCCTGGCCCCGGCTCTATGCGAAGGATCAATATGGGAGAAAGTGATCCAACTTCGTAATGTGGAGGATCAATGCTAAAACTCGAAAATATGGTTAACCCCCAAAATAATATTTCCCAATCCACCACTGATCAATGCTACTCTTATGTGTGAAAGTGACCCAACTTCGTAATGTGGAGGATCAATGCTAAAACTCGAAAATATAGTTAACCCCCAAAATAATATTTCCTGATCCGCCACTGATTAATGCTTTTGTTATGTATGAAAGTGACCCGCCAACTCTATGCGAAGGATCAATGAGGGAGAAAGTGACCCAACTTCGTAATGCGGAGGATCGATGCTAAAACTCGAAAATATGGTTAACCCCCAAAATAATATTTCCCGATCCGCCACTGATCAATTCTTTTCTTATGTGGGAAAGTGACCCAACTTCGTAATGTGGAGGATCAATACTAAAACTCGAAATTATGGTTAACCCCCAAAATAATATTTCCCGATACGCCACTGACCAATGCCTTTCTTATGTGGGAAAGTGACCCACCAGCTCTATGCGAAGAATAAATGTGGGAGAAAGTGACCCTACTTCATAATGTGGAGGATCAATGCTAAAACTCGAAAATATGGTTAAACCCCAAATTAATATTTCCCAATCCGCCACTGATCAATTCTTTTTTTTATGTGGGAAAGTGACCCACCGATTCTATGCGAAGGATCAGTGTGGGAGAAAGTAACCTAACTTCGTAATGTGGAGGATCAATATTATTCTTATGGGAGAAAGTGGTCCTCCACACGAGAAAGTAATCTTCCACTTTCTGTGTGGAGGATCAATGTTAACCTTATGGGAAAAAGTGGTCTAAAACTCTCATTTCACCTTTTAATAATGATCTATGGGAGCAAGGATAGATAGATTTATGGAAAGGAATAAAAACATAACCAAGGAAGAATAAGGAACTAATCTTCTCGACTCCGGCTCGGAGGGGTCATTATCTACGCTGGAAGGTAGAGCAGGATAAATGAGGTTACAGGATTTTAATGACTTTGAGTAAATGCGTTAAGGGGATGGATCACCATGAGATATGAGCGCGGCCGGTTTCTAAGCCGATTTCTCTGTATCCGATTTCTAAGAAAACTATTATACACATTTTAATCAGATTTTTACTACTGTAAAGATCAATTCACTAATATGGTTTATGTTTTATTCATATCTACCCAGTCAATTCAAATTTAAGTTTAAGAAAATAATTTAAAAACACAGCATAAAACAAATAGGGCTTTTCAGTGAAATGTGGGAAGACTTAGACTAAAACTGTTTTCATTATATTACAATAAACACATTTCTCTATCATTTAGTACAATTTAACGCCAGTTAAAAGTTAAATATTAGTATGCAGCTTTGTTTAAATGATTCTTATATGATCATATTTTCTTGTTTTAATGTTTTTTTTATTATTCAGAAATGCATAAACCTAGTAAGTATGATTGAGAATAATTATATTTTTATTTTTCAACATTCTTATTGTTCTAAACCAAAATAAAGTGGTACAGTTTTATTTTAATTCAAAAAATTATTGTGGTGCTATATGCTGCGACCTATCGGTGTAAGGTTGAACAAGATGAGCCTCTCGTGACAACTCAAGGCAGTGATGCCAAGCGTTGCACTGTGACACACAAATGTTCACAGGAAAAATATCAACTCGACTACGTTCATTTAAAATCAGTTGTGTGAATACGATGTGTTTTGCAATGGAAGCCGTTTCTATAAAAAGAGATCGAATAAAATAAAATAAAGAACGACTTTATCTCTCAACCAAAGGAAAGAAAAATAAATGTTCCCCTCGTGGGAATTAGATTAAAGAAAAAGGTGTTAAAATTGTATTTTCCAAGCAGAAACGATAATACATTCATAATACTGTAATTTAGAATTCATCCATTAATTTAAAATCATGTGCGTAGAATACCTAATTAATATAATTACGGGACTCGCTTTGGTGACCGCATGATCTAAGGCACTACTCTCGCAATAAACTGGACTGCCGAGGACGGGGATCGGGGTTCGATCCCAGTTCCACTCACCCACCACGCAAATCTGAGTGTATGTCATCAAAAAGCAACCTTACTCTTCTCTAGCTTAATTAGTACATCGGCGTACAACCCACACGGGCTCAGTTCACTTAGGTGTACCAATCAAACACTTTGGCCCTACCTTTGGTAATCTGATCTGTAAACAGTCAATAATTTGGTGTTGATAATACAGGGTTATCCAAATCACTATGGATTATTGGCAATTTAACAAAAAATACACTTGTCACAATAGACACACACACTATTTTGCTATCAATTGTAAAGGTAGATAATGAATGGGGAGTGGGGGCAATAGTGAACATGCCTTGACCACTACTCTTTTAAAATTAATAAAATCAACACAGTTCTATATTACATTTTGACAATTATTATTTAGCACAATAAATTAACCTTAATATCATTCTTACCTACTCGCACCCCTCGGAAAACATAGCATGCCAAGTTCAAGAAATGGAAATAACGTAAGCTTTAGAGAGGAAGGGGAAGGGGGAACACAAATGTTAAGATGAGGATGTTACTCAACACATATAAGAGTGTGCACTGTAAAGATTATTTCCATGTAATTTTTTTGTTCTTGTGATATTAGAAATATTTATCATCTTTTTACTTTCAATGCTATCCGTAAATGTACAACAATGAAGTGGGGTGTATATTAAATACGGTAATTTAGAGAAAGTGTTCCTACATTTGCGTGGAGGAAATGAGCAATCACGAGGAAAAATCAACCGAAATTTTAGATACAGGTTCCTGATAAATAAAAATTAAAAACATAATTTTAAGTGTGTTCACTGCAGAAGTTTTGATGAAGTACTTTGAATGTATAAAGCTGTATTATTATTATTATTATTATTGTTGTGGTTTAAAGGCCCATCGACACATCGAGGTCATTAGGGCCTTGAAATATATTTAAAACATAATAAAAACCCATAGGGGAGAGATATAATCATTTACCATCTGAGACACTCGATTGGAGTGCTCAAATGGGCTCAAAGTACAATTGAGTGAAACACCTGCTAAAAAAAACCACAGGTGTATCACTCTAATAAGTAACAAAAAAAACATATTAAAACAATATATTAGTTAAAAAGACCAAATTAACATGTTAAAACGATCATTTTATTAAAGTTGATTAAAATGAATAAAACGACAAAACAAACACATTAAAGCATACTAAAATGTTAAAAAGGTCTCAATATGAGATAAAATCCAGATGAGCCACTTTATAAAAGTGACTCAAATGGCACTAAAAAGATTCGCCTGGCGTATAAAATGGAGTAAACAAATAACTCATTCAGCGCTGTCGCGAAATAAAAAACGAAGGTCACCTTTAAAATCAAGGGCCAGGCGAATAGGGGCATATCTGCGACACTCCACCAAAATGTGGTGAACACTAAGGGGAGCATCGCAAAATTCACACACTGGAGGTGGATCCACTCTTAGTAAAAATCCATGGGTTAGAAATGTATGCCCGACGCGGAGTCTCGTCACGATGACCTCCTCTCTCCTAGACTTCCGTATAGAAGAGGCCCACCGCGACACACCGTCACTGATGGACCGCAGCTTGTTCTGAACAGGGGTCGAGACCCACTGCTCGTGCCAGGTGCGTAACACTCCACGCCGAACATAACCCTTTAGATCTAAAAATATGACACCCAGACTCGCCTCCGGAGGCAAGCTCGCTGCCTCCTTGGCTGCCTGGTCCGCCAGTTCATTTCCTGGAAGACCAGCGTGACCAGGAATCCAGCAAAAGGCGAGCCGGGTGCTTAATGAATCAATTTTTAAAATTTGCTCATGTATCATCTGCACGAGGGGATTCCACGAGTAGAGTGTGGACATTCCAACAAAGCACTCATGGAATCCGTGCAGATGAGAACAGAACGGTGACTACTTCGATATATAAAACACAAAGATTTAAAAATGGCATACAATTCAGCCGTAAAAACACTGGTTTCTTTAGGTAAACCAAATTTAAAATTGGATCCTTCCACAACAAAAGCACATCCCACGGAGGCTCCAGATTTAGAGCCATCAGTGTAGATGCGCTCAAATCCGTGAAAGCGAGTGGAGAGGAACTCATTAAAGGTCCTCTCATATACAAAGTTTGGGGTGGTCGCTTTAGGGAACTTGGCAAGATCAAAATGACATTTCGGAGGGCGTATTTTCCAGGGAGAAACTCGACCTGGTGATATGGGGATAGCCTTTGGCAGCACAATCCCACACGTGTCGAAAACCGATAGCATCAGGATCCCAACCGGCCTTGTACTACGCCATTTGGTTTCATACAAGACACGGTTAGGGGGATGAAAAACAGGGTGGTAGACAACATGCTCTGGCATGCAGTGCAGTTTGGACACGTAAGATGCCAGAAGATAGGACCGACGGTAAGAGAGAGGGGGCTCACCGGCGTCGGCACAGATGCTGACGACTGGACTGGTGCGAAAAGCACCGGTAGCCAGTCTAATGCCAGCATGGTGGACACTATCTAGCATCTATAACGCCGAAGGTCTAGCTGAACCATAATCAAAACTGCCATAGTCTAGTTTAGATCTTACCAAAGCCCTATACAGGCGAATCAAGGTTTCCCTATCTGCACCCCAGGACCGACCGCTAACCACTTTGAGCAGGTTTAGTGCTTTTATAGACCTCGCTTTCAAGTCTTTGATGTGGGGAATCCAAGTTAATTTAAAATCAAATGAAAGTCCCAGAAACTTTACGGTTTCTGAGACTGGTAGAACGGCGTGGTTCATTAAAATATTCGGGGCTGGCTGTATTCCGCGTAATCTATGGAAGTGGACGACCGTCGTTTTGGCTGCAGAGAAGCGAAATCCATTACGCGATGCCCACGACCAAAGATTGTTAACACTCAGATGTATCTGTCGTTCAGCCCTGTGGAGACTTGACGAACTGCAATAATTGCGTAATCATCCACAAAGAGGCATGAACGAACAGGTAAGCACACGTTGTCCACAATACTATTTATCGCGATAGCGAACAACGTACAGCTCAAAATACTACCCGGAGGCACCCCATTTTCTTGAATAAAATCATCGGATAAGGTGTTATTTAACCTTACCCGGAAGTGTCTATCCGACATAAAATTAGATATAAAAGAAGGAAGGTTTCCTCGAAACCCCCAATTAAAAAGTGTTTTCAAAATGCCGTACCGCCAGGTTGTGTCGTACGCTTTCTCCAGATCGAAGAAAACAGCCAGAAGGTGCTGCTTATGGAGAAAAGCGTCACGAACAGCCGTCTCTAGACGGACAAGATGATCCACTGTAGATCGGTTCAGGCGAAAACCTCATTGAATATTAGATAGCATATTGCGAGATTCTAAGTACCATATAAATCTTTTATTGATCATTTTCTCTAATATTTTGCATACACAACTAGTTAATCCTATAGGTCTATAACTAGTTGGCTCTAATTTATCCTTGCCACTTTTATATATTTGGATAACGGTTACTTGCCTCCACAGAGTTGGGAATTGACGAGATTCCCAAACACAGTTGTATAGATCTAAGAGGAACACCCGCCTGGCAGGGGGCAGTTGGCGCAACATTTCGTAGTGGATATCATCCGGGCCAGAAGCTGTGTTGCCCGCCTGGGACAGGGCATAGATAAGTTCCTCTTTAGTAAAGGGGGAGTTATAGTCCTCCCCCCAACTTTGGCCAAAATCAATAGCATGGTGCTCGACGTTTCGCTTATGCACCGCGAAATCGTTAGAGTAGTTGGCGGTGCTAGAAGTAGCGGCGAACATCGAGCCCAATACATTGACAACCTCCACAGGGGAGGAGACAAGCGAACCGTTAGACATGAGGGCAGGTATACAATGAATGGAATTTTTGTTACCACTTAATTTACATATATTGTCCCAAACCTTAGTTGTGGGAGTGGTAATTGTAAGGGTAGAAATAAACTGTCTCCAAGACTTTCTTCTGCTTTCTCGAATAACACGACGAGCTCGAGCGCGTAGAATCCGGAATGTTTCCAGATTCTCTAAAGTTGGACGTCGATGAAAGAGGCGAAGGGCCCTTCGACAATCAGAAATAGCTAACCGACATTCCTCGTTCCACCAGGGAACAGGACGGTGGCACGGATTTGGCGAGGATTTAGGGATGGAAGCACTCGCCGCCGCGATGATCGTCGAAGTAAAATGCCCAGCCCTAACATCGACGTCAGGATGCTGGAACTCACCAAATACAGCGAGCTCGCGGAATCTATCCCAGTCAGCACGTTTTAGCACCCATTGGGGCATACGCGCTGTACTGGGAGGATCTTCAAGTGGTGAGAGCAGAATGGGATAATGATCACTGCCACATAGGTCCGAGTGGACCTCCCAAAGGAAGTGGGCAGCGATCCCGGGACTACATAAGGTTAGTTCAATGGCAGAGGATACACCATTAAAGGTAGAGAAGTGTGTCTGGGTCCCGGTGTTCATTAACACCAGGTTTCCCGAGACAAGAATATCCTCTACCATCCTCCCACGGGCGTCAGTAAAATTGGACCCCCACACCAGGTTATGCGCGTTAAAGTCCCCCAAAATGATATAGGGGGCGGGAAGTTGTATAAAGAGGGCCTCTAGGGTCCTCTTAGCAACACGCTCTCCCGGTGGGAGGTAGATGCAGCATATTTTTACATCAAAAGGGAGGGAGACTCTGACAGCAATCACTTGGAACTCAGAAACAATATTAATATTCTTATGATATATATTGCTTCGTGCGAATATAGCCACACCTCCGCTAGCCCGATCAAAGAAAGGCTTGTCGGTACGATACACATCATACCAACGAAGCATCGGGTTGTCATTTGGGCGTAAGTGGGTCTCCTGCAAACACAAGATGGAAGGATGCAGGGAAGAAATTAGTAGTTTAATTTCCTCTACACGAGCATAGAAACCCCTACAATTTCATTGTAGTAGCGACATTATGTATAAATATAGGTTTATTCATCCACGCAATCCATGGAACTATCTCTCAAGAGTAAAAATTGATTATGGACCTTTTAAGGTCCTCTTCCCTTCCTGGAGCTCTCGTTTCAAGAAAGGCTTTTGTTTCTCCAGAAGAGATTTGGGCGTTGTGTCGGTGCGCGAAGGCTTTGTAATAGCTTTCGACGCTTTTTTTTTACTATTAATTTCGGCGATACCTTGTTGGGCCCTTCTCGAGGCACTGGCAGGACTCACCTTAGTGGCCTCACCTGTTTCGCCACCCACTCTAACCTCCGAAGAACCAGAGACTAGAGAGGGCGAACCAACAACGGCCGCAAATACTTTTGTTCCCCGAGGTGGACTCGGGGATGTTCTCCGAGGAAGACCACGAGGAGGACTCCAAGGGGCACAGGTGGTGGAAACAACATCTCTGAAGTTGTCGCCTTCGGCACTAATTTCATTGCCACCGTTGTTGGCGCGCTATGACCATTTTTTTTTCTTTAGTAGAGGTCAGTGGCACGGGTCTCGAAGAAGGCTTTGGATGTTAACTGCGCAATGGCAGTTGGGGCAATTGATATTTTGGGAAACTATCTGACTGTAAGGGGTCTGAAATACCGGAGCTAGGCTAGATACGTATTCTTTGGGTGCTTGGTTGAATGGAATCTTCTTTTCAGTTTGTATCTCCAGCACTTTTTTCTCCACCTTCCATTTCGGACAGGCCCGAGACCAAGCAGAGTGCGAACCCTTGCAGTTAACGCAGAACTTAGGAGACTCACACGGTGTATCGTGAGCCTCCTGTCCACAATCTGCACAGGTTGGCTTACCACGGCATCGCAGCTTAGTATGTCCAAACTCCTGGCACTGAAAGCAGCGCCGAGGGTTAGGGACATACGGCCGGACCCTGAGCACGTGGAAACCCGCTCGGACCTCCTTTGGAAGGGTTGGAGTCGCAAAGGTAAGGATATAAGTATTAGTCTTTTTTTCACTGCCGTTCTTTTTCACTACTATGTGGTATACTTCAGTGACATTCTGAGGGGCTAGCTCCTCACAGATTTCCTCAATGCTCACGCAGTCGAGGTCATAGCAAGTGACCACTCCCTTGCAAACATTGAGGAACCTGTGGGGTTCCACCTTCACCTGTATACGAGACGTATTGCTCAACGGTATTTCTTTAAGAGCCAATATGTTGCCTGATTGGATGTCGGATGTTGTCTGAATGAGAATGGTGCCGTCACGAAGTTTTCTTATAGAGACACTTGCCTTTGCTGCACCATTTATCGCTCTTTCGAGGATAAATGGGCTCACCCGTTTCACGTTCTCATCTTCGTCCACTCGAGACATTACCAGGAAGCGGGGCTGGAGCCTCACCACCTCCTGGATTTATTCTAATTGAGGGCTGGACGGCCTTACCCGTTTCCGCCTCTTATCGGTGTTACAGCCCTGTAAGGGGCCGGGCAGTGAGTTGCCAGCAGGGTTTGGCAGTACGGTGCCAGCGGTGACAATAGATTCGGCCATGCCGTGATTGGGGACAACCTACACAATACTCGGATCGTAGACCCAGGGTGATCCAAGTTGGTTCTACCACATATGGCCCTGTTAACTGTCCCGACGAGAGGCCCTATACGACGCTAGACATGACAACCTTCGCATAGAGCATCGCCGAGAGAGAGGTCGTCGCAGCAAGTGTGTGTAGGAAAGTGCCAATTTTACGTCCGGGCCCTCATGAACGCAACCGATCTTTTCTCAAAGTAGGGTACCCGGTTATTGTCATCCCTAAGGCCCTTCTACTAAGATATTGTAACCGGCGCACTTTCATTTAGGAGCTCAAGGCAGTGGTATCCAATAATAAACAGAGAAGAGCCGGGTTAGTTGCCAAGGTCGTCAACAGAAAGGCCAAAAGCCTCTGTGCAGGATGAACGGTGGGGGAAAGGAAGAAAAAGGTAAGGGTAGATAAAGCGAAGGGGGAAGGGTGAAAAAAAGGGGGAAAGTGAAGGAAGAAGAAAATGATGTAAAAGGAAAGATATAGGATAGGTTTGTCCCACACGAGGTACGTCCTGCACAGAAGCCTCCCCTTTTAGTCGCTTCTTATGACAAGCAGGGGTTACTGCGGGACTATTCTAAACCCCGTCCCGTAGGGGGGTATAAAGCTGTAGAATTCATGTATTATTATATACTGTGTGTAGTAAAACTTATAAAATAGCTAGTGATGTGTAGATATTATGAACACCCCTGACCCAAAAGTTATTGTTAAGGGACACATAGATTATAAAATTATCTTGCTTCAATGTAAAACTTGTGTGTAAGTCTATCATATTTGGTCAAAATTGATATATAGATATTTTCCATACAATTGGGTGAAAAACCTTTTCTTGCAGTATATTTAAATGTGTTTTATTGTAATTTTAAATACTTATTTTTAGAGTAAGTGTTTGTAGGTTTTGTATTAGAGGCAATAAAGGTTACCTATGTAAAATTTAATCCATACAAATTATCCATTTTTAAAAATGAAATGTTTCTTTTTGCAGAAAATTGTTTTATATGCTATCTTCAAATATGAATATATATATATATATATATACACATATATATACATATATATGTATATACATATATAATATGTACTTTATAATATTATATTTTTATTTAAATTAAATATATAAATATAATATTATGTAGTCTGGTCAACATATTTTCTTTCAGTAGGTAAATGCTCAGATTCAAATTGCTGTCAACTAAACAGATAATTTTTGAATAGATTTTGTTTTTCAACAATTACGCTAATGGCTTTAAGGATCAATAAGGTTATATTCATAGGAAGTGTAAACTCATTTGTGGGGAGGGAGTGGGAAAAACCAGTTTGAAATAACCAACCTCAATACAGCCGACCGAGATTCGAACCTCGATCTCTCCGTCATATGCAGTCTAGTCTACTGCAAGAGTAGCGCGTTAGATCACGTGGTCACCAAAGCGGTTTTTATACATATTAAAATATGTTTAAACGGATAAATCTATATTTAATAATCGAATATAATTAATAAAAATAGGTTAAAAGAGTTTGATATTCTTGATAGTTACAAGTTCAGTGATGTAACACCACGCAGGTCCACCCGCCCAAACTTAATTTAGAGAGATGATAAAATTGTCTTTTAAGTCTATTTTTGTTTCGTAAAGATCTAATTATTCAATCAAAAATTACTCAATAGTCACTTTATTACGCATAATTTATGCTGTACAAAAATGTATGTACATATTTTTCTGTAAAATCAATAGAAACAGCTGAAAGGTCATTTTTGAAACTTTACTGAAATTTTTTTAAGGAGCACATGAATCGAGAAAGGACGCAGAGATTAGCTATGTTGTCTGTTGAGCTACTGCCCGTAGCTTGTCCTTGGAGGAAATGTAGACAATTTCACTAAGATCAATGTTTGTTTAGCCTCTATAAGTGTTTATATTGATAAATAATTAGATATTTGTTTATAATATTAATTAATATTGTATTATTTAATTCAGATTAAGTTTTTATAAATTAAACTGAAATTTTTCAGAAACAATTTTATCAACTTTTATTGCTATATAGTAATGCACTTAAGGTGGTTTTTCCTCAAAGGTTTTACACTCTTATCTCTCCAAGCAAATATGAGTGCGCTTCCTCTAAATTCAACCTACCTACTCTATATTATTACAAATATACAAATAATAAATGTCAAAGTGTTTTTATAATCTACAATTGTACATAAGATTTGGGGAGGGTGGGGTCTTTTTTTCTTGGGGTGACCCACCATGGGTCCATTACTGCATAGATACATCTTTGTACATGTTACAGGCTAATACCGGTAAAGCTAGTTTTACAATAGTAATTTTTAGTGCATCTCTAAGTTAATATTAAATAATAATGATGACATTAATAATTAGTATCTGGCTTATGTAATACAAGAATGAAAAATAAAAAACACAATTTCTTATTTATAATGTATACGTACATCTCTTCCCTCTTCCTCCTCGCTTTTAAGGGCTCTAACAATTTTAAAGAAGGGTCCATACCTGTGACCCTCAATTTTATATGTCAATGAAAGAAAGGTTTAAAAAATAAAAATACTTTTATGTCAATTGATAAGACATTTCCATTACCATTATTATTACTGTTATTATCATTTGGATTTTTATATTTTCCATCAAAAGTGACGTATGAATCTTTTAAAGAAAATTAAGTAACCATTGTGACTATCAGACACTGTCCTCACTCCTCATAGCTTGGGTTAAGTCAGACGCTGAGGAAATGATCTACATTCCACGGTGTGTCTGTCGCTAGTTTTATATCGAGTGTCACTTATTGAGGGTGAACTGGAAAGGGGGGGAGGAGGGTTGATAGGGCAGGGTATAACCACATATTTCTCCTCCACTCCTCCCCCATCGAAATGTGCCTTCCTCCAGTTTGTTAAACTTCCCTCTGATATTTGAGTTTGAAGCTGAAAGATAGTTTGCATCAAACTTCAAAAAGCTACTATAACAATCTATTATTATTTCTAAATACTTAAGGGACACCCCAAATAGCTTTTAGTGGCATTCCATTTTCAAATATTTTCCCCTGAAAACTCCTCAAAAATATTTTTTTACAAACTACCTCGTCCGACACTAATAAAGTTTCGTCGACACTTTTGGTAGTCCTCACAATAGTTTTATTTTTCCATTGTGACTTACTACCCGTTTGAGTTATACACATACATCAATTTACCCTTATGAACAAGGAATGAGGAAGGTGACATTTTATATTGAATGTACTTACATTTGCGTAGATTGAGAGTGGGGAACCATTTTAGGGAAAAATACCCTTGTTACAACCGACTGGGATTTGAACTTTAATCTTCCCACCACCAGCAATCCAGTCTAATAGTGTGTGTTACCCACCGTGTTCAAATGACATGCTGAAGCTGGGAAGATCACGGTTCGATTCCGGTCAAGTGGTTTTCCCTAAATAGATTTCCACTCTCCCTCCACGAAAATGCGGAAGCACCTCCTCTTAATTTAACCTTCCCGATGCCTAACACATTAGAGATATTATACATAAGCGTTAAGCCCGAACTGGTAGTAAGACGCAGTGCTAAAAATAAATAAATATAAATTACGTGTTTGGAACCGTTTTAATTTTAAAAAAACTCAGTACACTACTGGAATTTAAACCCCGATCTCGTCACCAGCAATCCATATTCCAGTCTAATACGAGAAAGTCGAATGAAAAATGTTTTCTTCCACTAGGTAAGAAATATAAAGAAAACCATGCTACCGATTATTTGAGCTCAACCTAAAAATAAAGCAGCAGATTTCTGCAAAGTAAGTGAGTGGTCTTTGATAAAAGCCGCAATCTAGCCTTTCCTTTCCAAGAAACTTGACCCGTGTAAACAACAGATTAGCTCGCTCCCCCTTCACTCTTTCAGACCAAACTTGACAGATATGACAACACCGCAACTCTAGTTCGGTGTATGTTGTACAGTCCAAATATATGGACGTTTCTTAAGGCCCGTTGACACGATGTTAGTGGACTAATGCAAGTTTATTGGTATTAGCTTACTAACATGTTAGTTGTGTTGACACGCATTTTTCACTTGCATTAGTAGCGCTTATAAAAACATGGCTGAAAATAAAGAGTGGTGATAACTGGTCTCTCTATTGGAGCCTTTTTTTTATCACTTCGTCTCATTTCTCGTTCGGGTCATTTATACGCATATACTAATTATGCTTATGTGTTAGGAGCTAGTAAGGGTGAATTTATAATAAGTATGGGCGGCCAAATAAATTACAATTTCTTAGTAAACGCAATTTATCATAGTTAGTTTACCTATTTAATAAAACTGTTTTATATAGCCAACATAAAAAAGTTAGTGATTAGTGTGTCTCCTATTTCTTAGTTCCTTAATACATTAAAATATATTTTAGTTGATTCCAAATAATTATTAAATTATTTTACTTTATTTGTTAACTTATTTAGCATATATGTTAAATAAAATTAAACTCAAATAAGGTCAATAAATTCCAATACAACCAAACTCGGTAGGGCATTTTTTTAAATAGGTCCAACCAAGATTTTTTCAACCCTGTTTTAAATGTCGGTATATTAATAACAAAATATCTTGTTAAATCCTAGCTAGACCTAAAACATAAAAAAATAGTAGGCCTTAATTAATTTGTTGGGCATTTTTTTAAATAGGCCTAACGCCGGTTTTTTAAGCCCTGTTTTAAATTTTGGTATACTAATAACAAAATAATTTGTTAAATGCTAGCTTGCTAGGCCTAAAATATTCCTTAAAAATAATAATTCATTAATTTGTAGATTGGTTTAAATATAGACTACCTGGTTTGCTATACGATAATAATATTAAATTATGTATCTACTCAAGATTCCAAAGCATTACTACAAGTGTTTGAAGTGTTTGGGCTGATCATTTATAATTAATTTTAAAACTTATAAAGATTGGTTAAAGTGTCAAATATGGAGATTGGAAAACGCGCCGAAGATTTCGCGTGAAAACCACCGGTCATTCATACCTTACTTGCCGATAACGCGAATATTATGTTGCCGGAACTAATCACGGTACTGCAATGTTGTATTATATTTTGTGATCGTATATAAACAAAATCACACATTCCACGTTGAGTGGTAGGAAATAATGGTTTGATAAAATTATTGATAACATTTGTTTACCGATATTAAATAATATCTCTCACAAGGAACATTTGTAAAATTTACGTAGGCCTAATATTTTATTTTGGAAACTTCTAGAGAATATGTACACCTGAAATAACTTTACAAAACCCTATAGTGCAATATCCCTCCATTCTTATTTTTATAAATTCGGTGCTTAAAATTGCACAAAAACTCATTCTTTTCATAACATTCCACAAATAAGTGTCCCCCGCACAACCAGTTCTTCAGTTGCCGCCATTTTGGATTGTCTACTTGCATTAGTAAAGTTGGAAGATGACCAACTTTTTCAGTTGCAAGTGGACTTGCATGTTAGTAGCTTGCTTGTCTGTTTACATGATGCAAGCTGTGCGCGCGCAGCCAAATTAGTGTACTTGCATTAGTCAACTAATACCGTGTCAACGGGTCTTTAGGAGTTGCGCTGATAGCGCTTCTCAAGTTATACAAGGTAGTTCTTCCACAAGAATTTGATTGGATAGTTGTAATTGTTCGTTGATGATTGATTTATTTTGGAATAAAGCTGCTTGAATAAAATAGATCTGCTGTGTTTAATTTCGTACCTACATG
The DNA here is from genome assembly GCA_039000515.1 of Timema cristinae. Lineage (NCBI taxonomy): Eukaryota > Metazoa > Arthropoda > Insecta > Phasmatodea > Timematidae > Timema > Timema cristinae. The sequence goes on from JBCFYV010000375.1 coordinate 84,403, forward strand.
AGATATGTGACGGGGTTTCATACATTGATCTATTGGTTTGGGTTGTAGGTTAGAGTTTTTTAAATGTTCAGAAAATTTATATTTGGTCCTATTGTGTTTTAAATCAGAAATTTGCTATTTATGTCGAACCCTAAAACTTTGACCAATCTGACCAATGTCGATACTATTGCATTCACAAGTGAGTTTATAAATGCCATTTTTATTATATTTGTCATTTTTATTTAAATTACTGTTACTAAGAGTTATCTTTATTGTATTATTAGTGGAAAAAGCAATGTTGAGATTATACCTTTCGGTAATATTTGTAATACGACGAGTTTCAGGACCAGTGTAAGTAAATTTAACCCATTTCTTCTTTCGATTGAAGCTATTTTGGTTATTGTTAATGAGGATGGTTGAGAAATTATCGGATCTTAGTTTGTTTTTCTGATTGTTTAATATTTTGTCGATGGTAGAGTGAGAATAGCCATTATTAATAGCTATTAATTTGATTGTGTAGCCGATGAACTAGGCAGGATATTGAAGGCAGTAAGTTTGTGAGAAGTGGGATGATGCATGCGTGTGAGTGAGTACTTATTGAGTTGGTTGATTTTAAAATTTGATTGGTTTACCAAAGCAACTTTGTGGAGAAGAGTAGACAAAGATTAGAGTGTTTCCACTAGAAGAAGAAACACATTTCGCGTTGTTCTTTGTGATTGGCTTGGAGCTTGTCACGTGACCAGATATAAGTTATAATGTTACTTTTTGGCAAACGTTTGAACCAACACACAGTAAGGCAATGGTCGAAAGGCGTTCATGGCACACTCACTCGCAATAAGTCGAGTTCATGGCACACTCACTCGCAATAAGTCGAGTTCATGGCACACTCACTCGCAATAAGTCGAGTTCATGTCACACTCACTCGCAATAAGTCGAGTTCATGGCACACTCACTCGCAATAAGTCGAGTTCATGGCACACTCACTCGCAATAAGTCGAGTTCATGTCACACTCACTCGCAATAAGTCGAGTTCATGGCACACTCACTCGCAATAAGTCGAGTTCATGTCACACTCACTCGCAATAAGTCGAGTTCATGGCACACTCACTCGCAATAAGTCGAGTTCATGGCACACTCACTCGCAATAAGTCGAGTTCATGGCACACTCACTCGCATAGTCGAGTTCATGGCACACTCACTCGCAATAAGTCGAGTTCATGGCACACTCACTCGCAATAAGTCGAGTTCATGGCACACTCACTCGCAATAAGTCGAGTTCATGGCACACTCACTCGCAATAAGTCGAGTTCATGGCACACTCACTCGCAATAAGTCGAGTTCATGGCACACTCACTCGCAATAAGTCGAGTTCATGGCACACTCACTCGCAATAAGTCGAGTTCATGTCACACTCACTCGCAATAAGTCGAATTCATGTCACACTCACTCGCAATAAGTCAAGTTCATGGCACACTCACTCGCAATAAGTCGAGTTCATGTCACACTCACTCGCAATAAGTCGAGTTCATGTCACACTCACTCGCATAAGTCGAATTCATGTCACACTCACTCGCAATAAGTCAAGTTCATGGCACACTCACTCGCAATAAGTCGAGTTCATGGCACACTCACTCGCAATAAGTCGAGTTCATGTCAGGTGGAATCACGATTCAATAAAATTACAACTAAGATTCAGCTGTGCCCACGTGCAGTAATAGTTACGATGATGATGATGATAATGGAGCCAATCGCAGCAAATATAACTACTACAACTCAGTTAAAATATATTATAATTGAGAGGAGTGAAGTTCCTGTTAACTTAAGCATTTCGTTTGTTTGTCTGTTTGTTTATACGTTTGTTCCACGATCACTGCCAAACACGTGGACTAATTTTAACTAAATTTAGCAGGGACATTCTTTGAACCTAGGCTGCACGACAAATGCATCTTGTTTTTTAAATTCTGACAAAAATTCTGAGATTGACCTCTTAAACCACATGAACTATAGTTATTCTCAATGAATATAATATACTATTGAATGTAGTATACCTGTATTTTCTGTCTTAACCTGATCACCAAGGTAACATGTCAACTTCAACTCCAAGGAGATATCTCAAGACTGTGGCTACGAGGACAATATTAAATAATTCTTAACATCATTTACTCAGCATTCGCTTTTCCATAGAGAAAGTATTGTAATCATGAAAAATGTCGACCCCGAGATTATGATGATGATGATGATGATGATGATGTGGCCTTGAACCCAGATAAGTGGGTCTTATATTTTGTTTGTCCCCGTTTCTGTCTGTCTGTCTGTCTGTCTGGAGCTAGAGCCAAAACGGTTTGATGGATTTTGTTCAAACTTTATATGTTTTATCACAAGACTTTTTTTAGTTTTGATTTTAAACATCAAATTAAGTATATTTTACCGATGAGTGATTTTTGAAAATTACATATTCGACATTTTTTGAAAATTGCTCTAACGTTGTTTAAAATAGTTCTTTTGGAGCGTTTTACATGAAAAATTGAATAATTCCTTTAAGGGTTAATACTAATTTTTACATGGAACTTAATTAATTTAAAAATTCTAATCCAAATGTTAAAATTTACTCTTTTGTGTGTTCTAGGAAATTGGTAGGAATATGTAGGCTATTTCTTAATAGACCACCATACAACCGACTAACCGGGGCATAAGGTACAAAATTACGCTACAATCAGCAAACGCATCAAAGTGTGGATTTCTGCACTCATTTGAAAATAGTGGAATCGGAAACAGTTTAATAGTTTTGTCTTCTAAAATAATTGATTTATTTTTATCTTACCCGCTTTGGTGGCCGCACGGTCTCGCAATATAGGCCTACTAGACTGTCGGAAGACGGGTATATCGGGTTTCACTCCCGGTCAGGTGTACTGAGGGTTATTTTTCCTAAATGGTTTTCCACTTTCCCCCATGCAAATGCGGGTACACGTCCTATAATTTCAACCTTCCTAATCCCTAAAACTTTAGTGTAATTAGTATATAGGCGTGTAATCAATCAGAACGGTTAGTAAGACTTCATGCTAAGAAAACATAATATTTTTTCTTAAAATACGATAAACCTGTTCTTCTGTTTTCTAATGAGGAGTACAGAAAACCGCCCCGGGAAGCGACATCTGGTTCGATCTGTATTACTTACCTAAGCTAGAGTTCCGTGGAGTGAGGGCTCTTAAGTTAACCCCTTTTATGTCTACTTGGTGCTCAACCTACAAAAATAAATTGTCCTTATACATTTCTAGAAATATTAAAGATTTTTACTTAATTATTGGTTAGTGAAGAAAAACTTTCCATTCAAAGAGTGTTCCGGGGGTCCTACTTCACCAACCCAAAATTGTATAATGCGTGTCTATTTAAATTCCACTCGTTTGTATGCTGTTAAACATAATACTACAAATCTTCCATAACATTGTATTCTGTTATGTTTTCTACTGCTTAGTGGTTCGACCTACACTACTCAATCTTCATGTTTGGTACCTTTTTGTTTTGTTTACGTTTGCCCACCGGGCTATTAGTGCCATAGTTCCTTTTAGCACTTGTGACTTCTCAGACATTCCAGCGTTAGTGGATCGACTATATTTTTCAACATTTACTTAATCTTGTAGCCTTGAGGCAATCATAGATATAGGCCTAAGAGACGTAAACTGTCTAGCCTCTACAAATAGGATAGCAAGAGGAAATATAACTATATATATATATAATATATATATATATATATATAGTATATAATATATTATATATATATATATATATATATATATATATATCCGAAGAAAAGATAGGAAACCACTATGTGTGTCAGACTCACGAATGTCAATAATGTTCACCTGGACTTGCTGTTTTTATATAAATAACACTGTAAACTCATTAGCGATATCCTGTTTAAATTCTTTGAGCCTAGGCTAAACGTCGTATGTATATAGTTTGGTTATCCGTTTGGACATGATGGCTGCTCTAAAAGTGTGACAATCAATCATCATAAATTGTTTCCCAATCTCTTTCCACGCAAATGATTTTTTCATCATCCCTACCCCATTAGAGTAATTATCGAATAGCCTAAAAACTCTTTTTTTAGCATATTCTCTCAGGGTTTGTCGGCTGGACATTCCTGGTCTTCTACCGGCAGTGGCGGATATGTTGGTTCCGGTTACTTCATCCTGATGAGACGATGTGATGGTAATGATGATGATGATGATCATTTGGTACCGGTAGAAGTCTTAAACCTAACTTAAACCACACTAAACAGACCATAGCAACCATGGGCTCGATTCCTCTTCGTGAAAAATACCTCTGGTACCGCTTGGGATCGAACCCAGGATCTCTATATTAGTAGCAGGAATGCTGACCAATAGAACAAGAGGCCAGTCGTAAGGCGCGGGGATAAATAATAAATTAACAGGGTAATTTTCTAGGTTACCTCGCCATATTGAATGCGTAAGTTCGTCCCACTTGCAAGTTTTGATTTCTCACATACAAATGATCGTCAGTTTCAAACATAGCTATCTCCCAAACAGTATCAGCCTCATTCTATCCAAATGATCGTCAGTTTCAAACATAGCTATCTCCCAAACAGTATCCAGCTTCATTCTATCCAAATGATCGTCAGTTTCAAACATAGCTATCTCCCAAACAGTATCCAGCCTCATTCTATCCAAATGATCGTCAGTTTCAAACATAGCTATCTCCCAAACAGTATCCAGCTTCATTCTATCCAAATGATCGTCAGTTTCAAACATAGCTATCTCCCAAACAGTATACAGCTTCATTCTATCCAAATGATCGTCAGTTTCAAACATAGCTATCTCCCAAACAGTATCCAGCCTCATTCTATCCAAATGATCGTCAGTTTCAAACATAGCTATCTCCCAAACAGTATCCAGCCTCATTATATCCAAATGATCGTCAGTTTCAAACATAGCTATCTCCCAAACAGTATCCAGCCTCATTCTATCCAAATGATCGTCAGTTTCAAACATAGCTATCTCCCAAACAGTATCCAGCTTCATTCTATCCTAATGATCGTCAGTTTCAAACATAGCTATCTCCCAAACAGTATTCAGCCTCATTCTATCCAAATGATCGTCAGTTTCAAACATAACTATCTCCCAAACAGTATCCAGCCTCATTCTATCCAAATGATCGTCAGTTTCAAACATAGCTATCTCCCAAACAGTATCCAGCCTCATTATATCCAAATGATCGTCAGTTTCAAACATAGCTATCTCCCAAACAGTATCCAGCCTCATTATATCCAAATGATCGTCAGTTTCAAACATAGCTATCTCCCAAACAGTATCCAGCTTCATTCTATCCAAATGATCGTCAGTTTCAAACATAGCTATCTCCCAAACAGTATCCAGCTTCATTCTATCCTAATGATCGTCAGTTTCAAACATAGCTATCTCCCAAACAGTATCCAGCCTCATTCTATCCAAATGATCGTCAGTTTCAAACATAACTATCTCCCAAACAGTATCCAGCCTCATTCTATCCCCTCTCTAAGAAAAGTGAAGGTGTGTTGTGGAACCGCGACACCTTCCCCCTCTTACTTTCGTTTCCCCGCGTCGAGGACTACCTCAAGGCTCAGTGCTCGCGCGGTGACAGACCTGACCAGGTAACAGCTTCACTTGCTGCCGGCTGGACCGCAGCCATGCGACCGATCAACACGACTGATCCTTCCTGACGACCGAACACGTGTACGATCGTCAACAAGACGTGTTGGTTCGCGGGTATAGTTTGCTGGGTGGTTACCGCACAACCCGAGCTATTTAATAACCATCTTAGATTCTCTGGGTATTACTCCGGAACCACATATTTATAGATAGAGTACCTCCGTCACTTAGACGAGTACCAACTTGTCAAGGTGGTGTAAAGCAGTGCTTTGTTTTGAGTTTATTATATTTTATATATACATAATTACCAAACAAATACTTGGAATAGATATAAATAAGTAGGCTAGAGTCATACATTGAAGGAGAAGACATTTCAAAGAGCTGCCGCTCTAGCGATTTCAATTAAAGTTCCTGATAAACGAAAATGTCTCTCTCGAACTTTACTGTTCCTTTCGCCGCCGCCGTCCCGGCGCCGTTCTTGCCGGCGTCCACTCCCCATAGTGCTTTCAACGGTGCCAGTGCGATCAACTCCCTGCTGTACTCCTCTCATAGAGACGCCCGGCTACAGCCTCTGGCTCCGTCCAGAAGAACGCCGACCGTCCCCCAGAACGACCCGTACGCCGGCCAGTACCAGAGTCAGCAGAGGTACCCAAGGAACTACCAAGAGGATAGTTACACCTCTAACCCCTCGACAGCTCAGTCCGGGGAGTATCCTACCAAACCTGCCGGATACACCAAGATAGAAACATCAGAGTACACTCAGGGAGGGAGGACCTCGTTACACGCCGTCGTGGATTACGATGACGAGTTCGACGACTACTACGAGGACGAGGAAGAGGAGGTGCCCGAACTGCCGTCAGAGTTCAAGAGGGCGAAGCTGCCCCCAGTGACTCCCATCCAGGGACCTATTTTCGTCAAGAACGGAAGTGTTCCGGTCGTCCCGTTGTTTTCCTACCCCGTCACCAACAATGGTACCTTAGTGCAGATACCGGTAAGTCGAGCTTCTCACATCACAATACTAGCGTGTATACCTAGTCAAGGGCGTCGTTAGCGGGGGGGATAGGGGACACGTCCCCCAGGATAATCTACAGTATTGTCAAGGGAACAGTGTATTGTTTTGTTCTCCCAGAAAATTGAAAATCTACGTTTGGAGCAATATATAAATAATTAGGGTGACATATTAATACAGTTAATTCCAATAGCTTGACTAACTTTAATGTTCCATTCAAAGTGAAAATAGGTTCGTTTTGTCCCCCCTCAGTAAGAACTTTGGCATCTATGTTCCTGGGGCTGATGCCTTTCTTAAAGAACGTTAGAGCAATTGTTTTTTAATACCATACATTTTAATATGATTATCACTATGGAGTAATCAACTAAATTGAGCATATTTACTCTCTCGTATAGAGAAAGTATTACAATCGTGAACATTTTTGTAACTAAAGGTTATTATGAATATTTATGTTTTATATGACCCTGAACCCACCCTCAAAACGACGTAAATTTTACCACTCGCTGTCCCCAAATTTCTCTGTCTGCTCTTGAGCCTATACTAAAGATCTGAAATGGTTTTATATGGATTTTGATTAGACTTAATGTTTAGTTGTTTTATGGTTATGCCTCGGCTATTAAAAAAATTATTTATTTTGACGCGAGCTCTAGTTAGTAGACACTAACAAGAAATTTTTGAAAACTCTACATTTTTTGAAATGCACTTTAACGATTTTTCTTAGAATTGATATCCAGGGAGTGTCTAATTCTATAATAGCACTTACTGTATATTTATTGTTTGGCGGCAAATTTGTTAAGGGTACTAGTTTACTGATAAGGGAATTTTGAAAATTCAAAACTTTTTAAAATTGGTTCAAATGATTTTTAAGAATCAAATAGCCAAAGCTTTTATATATGTTTTAGTACGAATTTAGCCGCATCTAAATATAATATTCTGAAAATCAAAAAATGACACTTGGACACGTGACCTTTGATTTAGTATGCTTATACTCTAACCACTGAGCCATCCAGGAATCGTTCCGTACCCAGGGCCATTCTTCACTCATATTTTAAGGCAGAGTCTATGATGGACGTGTGGAAATAGTCACCCACAAATGTGTGATTTATTAAGATCAAGAGCTATCAGATAACGCAGCTACCTTCGACTCGGTAGTTGGCTTAATGCTGCAACTTGTACAATTATTATATTATTATTATTATTATTATTATTATTATTTATTATTAGCACCGCGTCTTACTACCCGTTCGGGTTATACGCACTTACGCTAATGTGTAATGGTAGGGTGATTGTGAGATGAAATGAAGGACCTACAGTTTAACGTGGAATCCGAACCACGGTGGAGGCCTGGCATTACCCACATTCACAAGATGTCTTGTCAGAGGTGAAGGAAGGGTTTGGTGATCAGATAAATCTGTGCCGGGACCGAGGATTGAACCCCGGCCGCCAGCACAGTACAATTATTATAATTGTAAGGGATCGCATATCATTAGAATCAAATAGCCGAAGCTATTATATATAGACTCTGCCTTAAATATGATTGAAGAATGACCCTGGGCACATGACGACTCCTGGATAGCTCAGTAGTTAGAACATTGGCTTACTAAGCCAAAGCTCCCGGTTTTGATTCCCGTGTCAAGGTGTCATTTTTCAAATTTCAGAATATCAAATGATTTTGTTTAAAATATATATCTGAGGAGTGTTTGATATGTCAAATAAAAAAGTAGGCTTCATTTTTAGGGGGAAGAAATTTGTTTAGTAGTAGTCGTAGTTAACTGATGACTGATTTTTATAATGGTTCAATGATATGGTTTAAAGTGGGTTTGTACAATATTAATAATTGTATAAACATGTTTTTTTAAATAAACATTTAAAATTCGTTTAATGATGAATAATTTTAAAAAAAGTGATTTTTTTAAATAACAATGGTTTTTGTTCAAAATTGGCAGCCTATGACTATTTACACTATAAATAATATGGTATGTTTATTTTTCTAAAACCCGCCTCGGTGGCGTAGTTGGCTAACTCGCTTGACGTGTTGAGCTCGACTGATGAGGACGGGGAGATTGAGGTTCGAATCTCGGTCGGGTGAACTGGGGTGGTTTTTCCTAAATGGTTTTCCACTCTACCTCCACGCAAATGCGGGTTCACTTCCTCTAATTCAACCTTCCCAATTCCTAAATCCATTCACGTAATTAGTACTTAAAGCGTATAACCTGAACGGGTAGTAAGACGCGGGGTTAAATATTATTATATATATTTTTCTAAAATAAATTAATTTAACGGTAATTTAATTTGACAAGATGTAGAAAATTTGATTTTTTTAATGAGCCTTAAGATTTAGTCCAAAACGAGTACCTGGGAGGTTTTTTCATGATAAATAAATATATATATGTATATATATATCTATAATATATAATATATATAATATATATATATATATATATTCAAGGGTAGTTTACAAAAAACTTAATTTTGAAAATTTGATATTTTTTTTAAATTTTGAACAATTTTTTCTAACTTTTTTTTTACAGGCAGAATGTTTATAGTGATGCTAATATAAAATAAAGCCCGAAAAGTTATTATTTAGCACCGCGTCTTACTACCTGGTCGGGTTATACGCTTTAAGAACTAATTACGCTAATGGATTAGGAATTAGGAAGGATAATTAGAGGAAGTGAACCCGCATTTGCGGGAAGGGAGAGTGGAAAACCATTTAGGAATAACCACCGCCAGTTCACCCGACCGAGATTCGAACCTCGATATCCCCTTCCTCAGCAGTCGAACTCAACACAACTAGCGCGTTAGCCAACTAGGCCACCGAGGCGGGTGAAAAGGTCATAAGACGTGGTGCTAAAAAGAGCCAAGATAATATGTTTGTTTTTCTGAGAAAAACTTACTTTAAGAATAGTTTACAGAAAACATATTTTTGAAATCCTTTTCCAAGCGGTAAATAATACACCTTATGAGAAGATTACTACGATTGTGTCGTACCATTCATTTACTTGGCAAGTGAGAATCCTTCTAACAGCTTGATATAGGTAAATAAATACTACGAAATATTCTTACATTATTCCATAAAATAGTATTATTAAAAGCTTTTTAGATAAACTATATAATGAATAAATCAAATAATATATATTTCTAGAGTACCAAATTTTAGTGACTTTTAATAAATGTTGGTAGTCATAAGTGGGTTGACTATGAAAACCAGGACTTACATAACAAGTTTGAACGAAATACATTTAACCGTTGTGTCCTATGTTTAGTAATTAAAATGTATCGCTCAATTTTCTGCAGTGGTGGCTTGCGGCCAAATAGATGAAAGGGCTAGATGGGAGGCGGTATCTAGAACCTATTAAGCCCTGTCCAGACTAGAACAGAACAACGAACACGAACATGTTCGCGGCAAGTGTGGGCGGTTTTCAGAACAGAACATTGTAACAAATTGTGTTCGTTGTTCTGTTCAGCCCCGATCCACCAGTTGTCGGCTTTTACCCGTCACATCAAAGGATGTTCGTGTTCGGTCTTGGACGTGTTCGCGAACATTTCCCCGAACATAGTCACTCGCCGGACAGCAGCGGAGTCCCACGTGTGTTTTGATTTTTGTAAGTCTACATATATGGCTAGTGTATTTCTAAGTGTATGTGTTGAATTAATTATTATTATTATTATTATTATCTCATTATTTTAGCATATTGCAGAAAAATGTAGTGGTCAAAAGAAGTGCAAATTAAGCTCATAGAGCTCTCTAAGTCACACCAAGTAATCTGGAATCCTAAATATTTAGATCACCATAATAGAATAAAAAACAGGATGTGTGGAGGAGATTTGGACCGTGATGGACAGGAATGGAAACGAGTGCAGTAAAAAAACGGAAAGTATGTTAGCCGCCCTTAGAAAGAAAAATATATAATAAGATACCATTGATACAGGAAAAGTTAAGAAATTATATACAAACTATATATATAACTATTTTGTAGGTTAAATATTTTCTTGACCTCAGTGAGCAAATTATCCCCTAAGTAGGCTACTTAGGGACAACTAGGGGAGGATTATTTTTGTTTAGCACAGCGTCTTACTACCCTTTCAGGTTATATACCTATGTACTAATTACACTAATGGGCTAGGGATGAGATAAGTGTGATTTAGAGGAAGTGGACCCATATTTGTGTGGCGAGCGCAGGGAAACCATTTAGGAAAAACTTTTTACTGCACCCGACTGGGATCGAACTCTGATCTACCCGTCCTCGGCAGTCTAATGTAACACTAGAATGACGCCTTAGACCTTGCAGTCACCGAGGCGGGTAGGGTAAAAGCTAGAGGCATCCTTTTTGAAGTTATACTTCTTTAGGCGCTTTATGAAAAAATGATGAGAGTGAAATTTTAAGATGCGCGCGCATCACTGTAACACAAAAGTAACAGGTTGAAGCTAAACCGCTCATTAAGTCTCGAAAAAAAAAAGCTACCAACAAAATAGAAATAGAACCTCTGTTAGTCGTGCATGTTGGTACGTCGTCGCCTCTGATCACTGTTTCATATATATAATATTTATCCACATGTTTCTAGTTTCTACATTCACAACACGTGTTTTAGTTTCATACAAGTGCGAATTATATATGTGCTAATAAATTATATTCAGTAGTGATTTAAATTGAATATTTTGATTAATATTATTTACTATACGTAAATATTAGTGAAAATAATTGTGCTTATAGACTTTTTCAAGTGCTCCAATATAATTGAGGTTAACTATTCGTATGTATTATTTATTGATATAAATTAAAATATTATTTAACATAATTAATACTAAATATTATTAAATTATTATTGTTAAATATTTATTATTGTTTATTTAATATTTACAAAATAAAGAAATAAAATTAATAAAACATTTAATAAAAAATTTGTGATAAAAGTTTAAATCAAACATCAAATTAAAATATTAATTTTTAATATTTATTATTAAATTGAATAAATAATAAATATTTATAAAAATAAATTAACAAATTTAATGAAAACTTTTTGATAAAAATAAAAAGTGAATATTAAATTAAGAAAATAATAAATATTTAAAAAATTAATAAACTTAAATTCAATTTTTGAATTTATTATTAAATTTATTCATTTACTTTTAAAATATTAAATAATCAATAATAAGTATTTAAAATTAAGAATCTTATAATATTTAGTACAAATTATGTCATATATATTTATTATTTTCTAAATTTTATTTTTAATAATTATATATATATATATTATTAAATTATTAATTTTCAATTTTAAATATTTATTATTAATTTCTAATATCTAATTCTCTACAATAAATCTTATTCATCAATCTAAGATTCTTTTAGTTTATTTAATGATGCCAAAGAAGTATAACTTCTCACGCGCGTACATAAGTACACACACCCATTTTTTTTTACCTGATTTTCTGTTAACGATGCTACACCTTTTTTACCTGTTGCTAATTTCCCAGTTGGCATTCCTCGTTTTACTAATATGACTTAATAGACCGATTGTTCTCAAATTCTCATTTCCACACATTTTTCCTTTTGTTTGTAAAACTAAGATAAATAAAGTTAATACTTAAAGTAATTTGTTAAATTTATTTATAACGATCTCTACTTAAATATATATATTTTTAAATATATCACAATAAACACACATACGAGCGTTTTTGTTCTCCAGTTATTTAAATCAATATCTGTTTTATTCATTAGTAAAAATTATTAAAAATAAACAATCAACTATGGAAACATGCTGTGAAAATGTTCGCGAACACGTTCTGTTCAAGTCTGGACATTCGGCCACAGTGAACCGAACAACGAACACGTTCGTAGAAATGTTCTGTTCTAGTGTGGACGCGGCTTTAGACATACATGTATACATAAAACCATCATATTGTGAGTTGGAGGACTATTATGGGAGACGGGGCACTTGTTAGCAAATATTTATACACATCATTTTAACCATCCTATAACCTGCATCGGTGGCCGCATGGTCTAAGGTGGCACTATCATGTTAGACTAGACTGCCGATTAGGGTTCGAATCACGGTCAGGTGTACTGAGAGGTTATTCCACTCTCCCTCCACGCAAATGTGCGTACACTTCCTCTACATTCAATCGTATAGTGTAATTAGTACATAAGCGTGTAATCTGAACAGGTAGTAAGACGCGGTGTTAAAAAAAACCTATCCGATTGATGATATACGGAAAGTAAAATAAATAAATATTGCCACGTGAACATTTTCAGAACATTCAATACCGGGCGTAGGGAATGTATTCGCTGAGGCTCCGGCGATAACAACGAAGTATTCACAAATCTAGTCCATAGAAGATACGATATTAGTGATACATTCAACCGCTAAGCGCTATGGTCGACACGTGAGTGGCAGAAGAGAATAATGTCCTTGGAATATCTCGATTGTATTCGTTACATTTAAATAGCTGGATCCCCCCACGGAAATAATAACGAAATGGATAATTTTCCTAAAAGGAATAAGGAAAAATACTTTCAAAAGGGAGAAATTTTCAGTCTCATATCACTACCTAGGTTCAGACAGACATGGAACAAGACAAAATTGAACTTATTTTTTTGAGTTCGAGTGCACTTAAAACGTCAATAAATATATACTTGCGAGAGTGAAAAGCTTCACTATTACAATAATTTATATGCGTGAAAAGTAAATTAACTATTTTTGCAATAGTAGGAATAGTAGGAGACAATATAGTAATTGGCCACATTGCTAAGTGAGAAAAGGTAGGCTGGCTTCTTTAACAAAGTTACTTCTTTATCGTATCTACCTGGAAGAAGTTACAACAATGCAATTTATATAACTCATGGAACGTCTTGTGCCTAGTCGGTTATCGAAACATCGGCCCCACTGTTGATCAACATTTCTAACTAGTCGCTTCACCCTCTCCATCTTCTTCTGTTGGTCTTTGCCCACGGCAGCCAGTTTGTTGGGTGGAGCCTCTCAGATTCCTCTCAGGGATAATTAATAATGGTGGGGGTGGAGAATGTATTCGAATTAAACGATTGACATTGATGAGGTTGATTCGTTTTATTTTGAAGAAACGTTAACACTTGACATTTTATTACATCTTTTAACACTATCTATACATGCTAAAAAAATTATAATTAATTCTTTAAGACAGATATATTGTTAAAGTTGTGATAATTTATCCCCATGGTGGTCTCCCTTTTCTTCCACTCACCTCCAACACACTAAAACCAATACGTAAAGATAAGTACCGATTAGTACGTCTTCCTAGCTCGCGTGCTAACCGGTAAGTGTGTCGCCGGTCGCTTCTAACGCTTCCCTTCCTAATATTATCAAAAACAGACGCTCCAATCTGATGAGCTGATTGGCTAGCTGTTCGCGCCAAACCTCCCCTTTCCCCTGTGAGGCCACACGTGCATCTCACAGCTTCCGGGCTCAGATAAAATGAAACAGCACGATGCTTAAAAGTTAAAAGTAAAAATAATAAATTTAGATGACGCTGTAATTTCAACAAAGAGTTTCCAAGAATGAAAAACTACTAGATTTAAATGTTTATTAATTGAAATTTAGAACATATAAGTTATTGCTTACAACTTTGGACTATCTATAATTAACATAAAACCCCACACTTTCTTATAATTAAACATTTAAACTGACTAATTTAGTAATATAGAGATTAAATTAGGCCTAGAAAAGAATCATACATTGAGGATGCTGAAGGTTATTTATTAAAATGGGCCTAAATGATTGGATAACAATAATGAACTCTAAGTTCAGTACTCTCAGTATCTTGATATTGTTAACATGATTTCTAATAAACTTAAGGACGGAAATTTTGTAAAATCATACATATTTTATATTGGGCACTTGCAAGCCTATTACATCCATAGTGAATTTAGGTGTTTTAAGAATTGTATTAAATTAACAAAATAATTAATGGAAAACTAATATATATAAATGAAATGGTCGAGAGGTAAGGGCATAAAACCCTGACCACTTTACAGTCTAATCAGTTCAAATTTTTAAAATGAAATAGATTCCTTTCAAATAAATTTGTAGTATAATATAACACTTATTTAAATTTGTCTTACATTGATTAACATACTCGTATGCTCTTATTACACTTTTCAAATCAATATTATTTTCCTTCTATTCTCGCCATTATAAGTTATAGTAAACTTTGGCTACAGTCGCACCAATAATAAAACCACAGGTGTAAGTATCGCAGAAAGTTATTTTCTAAATGTGAACATTTTAAACCGTCATCTGAAAGCTGAATATTCAATATGATTTGACCATTGCACCCTGATGTGACGTGGTAAAACATCATAGGTTTTTTCTTATGTCATATTTTATCACAATAGACTACCGTTCATCCTCATAGTGTGACGTCAAGGGAACTATATACTTCTGTCCTCCATGTCACAGTTTGTTACATTATAATATCTCTAACCCTCACAATGTGACGTCAAGGGGAACTATATACTTCTGTCTCCATGTCACAGTCTGTCACATTAGAATATCTCTAACCCTCACAATGTGACGTCAAGGGAACTATATACTTCTGTCCTCCATGTCACAGTCTGTCACATTAGATATCTCTAACCCTAACAATGTGACGTCAAGGGGAACTATATACTTCTGTCCTCCATGTCACAGTCTGTCACATTAGAATATCTCTAACCCTCACAATGTGACGTCAAGGGGAACTATATACTTCTGTCCTCCATGTCACAGTCTGTCACATTAGAATATCTCTAACACTCACAATGTGACGTCAAGGGGAACTATATACTTCTGTCCTCCATGTCACAGTCTGTCACATTAGAATATCTCTAACCCTCACAATGTGACGTCAAGGGGAACTATATACATCTGTCCTCCATGTCACAATCTGTCACATTAGAAATCTCTAACCCTCACAATGTGACGTCAAGGTGAACTATATACTTCTGTCCTCCATGTCACAGTTTGTCACATTAGAATATCTCTAACCCTCACAATGTGACGTCAAGGTGAACTATATACTTCTATCCTCCATGTCACAGTTTGTCACATTAGAATATCTCTAACCCTCACAATGTGACATCAAGGTGAACTATATACTTCTGTCCTCCATGTCACAGTTTGTCACATTAGAATATCTCTAACCCTCACAATGTGACGTCAAGGTGAACTATATACTTCTGTCCTCCATGTCACAGTCTGTTACATTAGAATATCTCTAACCCTCACAATGTGACATCAAGGTGAACTATATACTTCTGTCCTCCATGTCACAGTCTGTCACATTAGAATATCTCTAACCCTCACAATGTGACATCAAGGTGAACTATATACTTCTGTCCTCCATGTCACAGTCTGTCACATTAGAATATCTCTAACCCTCAGAATGTGACGTCAAGGGAAACTATATACTTCTGTCCTCCATGTCACAGTCTGTCACATTAGAATATCTCTAACCCTCACAATGTGACATCAAGGTGAACTATATACTTCTGTCCTCCATGTCAAAGTTTGTCACATTAGAATATCTCTAACCCTCAGAATGTGACGTCAAGGGGAACTATATACTTCTGTCCTCCATGTCACAGTCTGTCACCAGTGATTGTTTTCCACCCGGCACTATATCTCGACTACAAAGTGTGTACGCTTATAAAGAACAAGCCTACTGTTTTGATATTTTTGGAAGTTATTACTGAATTGGATATTTATTCACTCTTTGCATACAAAAATAATATTTATTAATTTGAGGTTTTTAATATACACTTTCTGAACCGACTGATTATATCAGCATACAAGAATTTCTACGAGCGAGAGAGAAAGGGCTTACAGTTTGGGCTGGAAAGGTATTTCACATAACATCCAGGGCTATTTTACATACCACACGCTACATGGAATCGACAGCTTTACTTTCCCTCCGAAGAAAGTTGTGCTACGGCTTTTTATCGCTTAAGAAAAATCCGTCGACATCAGCCGGGTTTTGAACCCTTGAACATCGTGTCTTAAGGCGGGCATTTTACCCCAAGACCACCGAGGTTGACAAATTAGAAATAGTAAAAATCAACTGGGATATTTGTATGTGCCAGTTTTTTTTATTGGTGTTAAATCCATACAAACATGTAAAAAGTAGCTCGTGTGTTTTCATTAGGTCATCATTTATAAAACATGCTATTAATCTGATTTATTCTCTAAAACTAATTGTATGTTGTGTACCTCTGCTGAGCCTCCACTAGGTAGATGATGGGTTGTGGTATCGGAAGAAAAATATCGATACAGTACTAGTATTAGAATAAAAGTATCGATAGCTGTAAGTATCGCTATCGATATTTTAATCTGGAAAAATGTGTTGTTTTTTATTTAGTAATAATTCCACCCATATTATATTAGATCTTTCGCATCCATCTTATGTGTTGGAATTTGGAAGGGATGATAGATAGATAGATAGTATTGTATGATGGATATTATAAAAGGTTTTACCATACTAGCGGTGATCTGGTGGTTTAGGGGTAAGGTGTCAGACTTCTGTGCCGGGGTCCGGGGTTCAATCCTTGGTCCCGGTGGGGCAGGAAATCTTTAGACCAGGAAATTTTTAGGTAGTGTTTCTTTGTCAATGCCACCCATTTTGTTTTTTTAATTTCTTTGTCAGCATCACTTTTTTCATTTCTTTGTCAACGCCGCTCTGAAGTTTTTAGGAAATCTTTAGACTAGGAAATTTTTAGGTAGTGGCTCTTTGTTAATGCTGCCCTTGGAAGTGTATTTGTATGTGTGTGTGTGTGTGTGTGTGTGTGTGTGTGTGTGTCAGAACAAATCAAAACTCATTTGTTAGGGTATCTTTTCGGACGTTTATTAAATTGATTGCATGTATTTAGTTTATTGTTAGTACGGATAAATACTGCCTATTCAGTCCTTGGGAAGAGTAGCCAACATCAAAAATTCAAAATTCTCTTTTAAACTAAGATAGCAGCAGGGAGTATTTTTATTAACAGTTTATAAATAATAACTTACTTATTTATCATTTGCTTGCTCAGCGATGCTGAAAATATTAATCCAAATATAAAATGGCCCAGAATGTAAAGATTTTTATTTATTTTTATTTAGGGAGTCATGAAGCGTCGACATTTATCAAAATCTAAAGTTCAATTTTTTTACGATCACAATACTTTCTTTCTCCAAGGGGTCGAGAAAGTAAACACACTCAAAGAGCTTCTAGGGCCATCCATTTTTTTAAAAGTTAAAGACTACTCTAAATAAATTCTTAAGTCTTACGGCATTCGATTTTAAAAATATTTCAGAAGAAGGCCTTTCTAAATAACTTATAGAGGCGTGTGACTACTCGATAATTATATAATATAATTTAAAATGTTACATATTTGTATGTGTGATTAAACTTAAATCACATTTATGGGGGGTGCCAAAGTAAAAAAGGTGTCAAATATTCAAAGGCTTTTGACATAATATGCTAATTAATTGTCTTTCTTTTTTTCCCTTTTAAGATATGATTAAAAAAACACTGGTATTGATACTGTGAAGGTTTTGGTAAATAGCCAAGGTGTGAGAGGTTTAATAGAGAAGTATTAATATCCTTGGACACGAATTTCCTAGTCAACATTGAAATTATTAGACCTCTGTTCGGTGTCAAAGAGATGCCGTTCTTTTGAGTACGTGCCGATGGTGCACTTGAGTCTTTCTTGCATTCAGACTAATAATATCTTGGACTAATGTTTTCCGCTTAAAACCGAACGGGTAGTAAGACGCGGTGCTAATAATAATTTACCATACCAGCTTTCAAAATATCGATGAAAATGCAGCTGATGGAAAGTTATTTAATAGTTAAATATGATTAGTAATATGTTTTTTCAATTTATTTGGTAGCATTCTTT
This sequence comes from Timema cristinae, assembly GCA_039000515.1. Lineage (NCBI taxonomy): Eukaryota > Metazoa > Arthropoda > Insecta > Phasmatodea > Timematidae > Timema > Timema cristinae. The sequence continues at coordinate 102,927 of JBCFYV010000375.1, forward strand.
AACCCAAGTAAACATTAAATCACAGCACAAGGGAAGATGACAAAAAAATGGTTTCTTTTTATACCTAAGTGCGCGTACTAATATCAATAAAAGTATCGGAAAAAATATATCGAGTAAAAAAATACTAGTACCGAAATGAAAATATCGATATTAGTAAAGTTTCGATACTTTAATTTGGTTTGGGGGTCGTTTTTCTCCGTGCCGCTCCGCCCCCCCAACCTAGTTGACGTTCAGTGAGACTGCGCACGTCCAAAGCAGGTCACGTGTCGTGCTTTCCGCCGAAGCCACTAACATGCTTAGGTAATTAAATGCATAAATGGTTGCATGATAGGCCTCGTGGCTCGTGCTAAAGTCTAAAAATATTTTAAATGTAAAGATAAACGTAAGATATTCATTTACATTTGTAATACACAACATTTTTCCGTTATTATGTTCATACGTCGAGCCACGTTTACTGCAACTGTCACTTTTGGAATAAAAAGTTAATTTTGAAAAGTGCCAACATTTACCTACATTACCTACATTTCCTTTGAATTTTATATTCAAATGGTGTCAACACTTTAGTTAAACAGCTTCATCGTCTGGTTACTGGGTCGTGGGTTCGATTCCCGGTGAGGCTAAGAAAGGTTTAGTTAGTCACATTGATATAACGGACATAGTGGCTGGAGTTGTGTTTGTTTTAAAGTTAAGCTAGTTTGTGAGTCGTGATCAGTTGGTTCATACATTTCACGTTCAATTCCTATAGTAAAACTAATATTTCTATGGCGATCTTGCAGTTCTTTTTTTTTTGACCCGCGCCTTACTACCCGTTCAGGATGGAAGCGTATTTAAATTCAAGGGTTTTGGGACGAGGAAGGTAGAATTAAGAGGAGATGTATCCGCATTTGCGTGGGGGGATAGTATAAAACTGTTTAGTGAGGAATTACCCCCTCCCCCCCCTCAGTACACCTGACCGAGAGTCAATCTCCGATCTCCCACTCGGCGGAATTCCGGTCTATCTATATCCGGTTAAGCGGGTATTTTCCTTGTTGAAACATTCGAAATGGCATTGTTGAGAAACATCAGCTCCTCATTTGCTGTCATATGCTCGTATTTAACAAGATGAGGCCTTGAGAACTTGTCAAGGCGTATGATACCATTCAATGAATCGTTAAAATGGCCGTACCCTCCTGGAGACAAGCATGGTAGTGACTGACCTGCGCAACTTGTAAACGTCGTGAGAAGAGAGAACATACTAGAAATAATGGCCGGTCCTCATAGAGATGTACAGTACTCGTTATATTCTGTTCATGATACCCTTCTTGAGGAAAGGTTTTGATTTTATAGGTAATTCTATGGTAATTTTTTGTCATTTTAGATTTTTATGTAATAATTTCTTGATTTACATAATATTTTATGAGTTTTTTTTTTTTTTGCATTTGTGTCATTTTTAAGCATTTTTGAGTGATTTTTGGGTATATATGTTAAAATAGTTTTTGGACCTACCTAAGAAGTTAATTGTTATAAACCAACCTAACAAAGCCTAACCTTCAAATGATAAGCGCATGGAAGGTTAAGCTCTGTTTGAAAAAAAAAAATCTGTCATTTATTACGTAAGAATAGATAAAGTGAGAGTGAACTAAATTAATTTTATTTTTAATTCAATGGCTTGTACAATTAAAGCCCACGTACAATTGGCCCCTGCTGAAAACGGGCTTGGGCATAAACATACGAACCATGACCAAGGTTTGACCTTGTAACTAATTAATAGTAATTGAGAACACCAGTTTAACTGGGAACAGCCTCCATCTCACAACAAAGGGGATGCCAGGGTTTACAGGTGTCAAATCGGTTGTCTGTAAGAAACAACATTCCCTCAAGATAAGCTGCTAGAATTGTTGTATGGACTGTCGGTTCCATTACATAGGCCCTGTTTAGTATTTACATACACAAGGAGTATTATTAAACTACGGTACCTATCTTTCAGTTTAGCTTGTATCCCTGAATGTGTCAAACTGTTTAAAAGCTGTGCTGGATAGTCGCCATCTCCCCTCTTATCCTTACAGTCCACACTAATGTAACACGGGACCTCTCCTTCTAAAACACTAAATACTTCCTTATTGAAGCTGAAAAGATTTTACTATCTAGTACTATTTTATAGGACGTATTGAAACAACTATCAAAAGTATCCTCTGCAGGTAACAAGACCCGGCGTATGAAAGCGTTGGAGTAGGACTAGTAGCTTTTCTAGATGTCAATTAAAATTGGACTGGAACTACTGCGTAAACCCGCTTTTGTGGCCGCATGGTCTAATGCGTCACTCTCGCAATAGACTGAACTGCCGATAACTGGGAAATCAGGCTTCAAAACCCTCTCGGATTCACTGTGTTTTTTTTCTAGATGGTTTTTGCACTCTGTCTCCCTGCAAATGCGGGTACACTTAATATGAATTCCACCATATTCCACCATAGCACACGACAAAGGATCTAACCCATTGGTTTTCAGCCTTTTGAGGGATTTAACCCCAATTTTTGTCTTTAAGACCATCGAGACCTCTTGATAACCTGCGAGCGTTCATATCCTAGTTTTTAAATAACTATTTTCACTGAATCTTACTACCCATCCGAGCTATCGGCATTTCATTATACTTGTGGGTAAGTATAAATTTACCTTTATTTGCGTGGAGGGAGAAGGGGACAGTTTATGAAAAATCACCCCAGTACGAATTTGAATCTTGACTTCATCGCCAAAAAAACCAAAAGAGTGTGACGTTAAAGCACTCGTGGATAGTTTAATTATATAATGACTAAGGTTTCCAATTCAATACAATCAACGAACCTGGTTGGAAGTTATGCTAGCACCGCCACTCGCTTGGACACGAGACGAATACAACAAACTGTTAAATCAGTATCAACGACCAGGGCTGGGAAACCGGAAGGAACCTCAACCGTAACGAAACAGTGTTCTATAATTTTAAACGCTAATATCTCTATTTGAATTTTGCACCTTCCTACACTCAATGGCATTAGAAAGTAACTCTCAATACGCATTGTGACCCCACGCGACCCCCAGGTTGGAAAACACTGACCTAAGCATGGTATATCACAACAACTCGTATCGTCCTTCTCATATTAACACCACATCTACTGATCTACTGATGGTCTAAGGCAGGGGTCTCAACTCACGAACCCCTTTCACAAACATCTGAGCTGCACGAACCCCCTGGTAAATATCTATAGCCACCCAATTTTATAACCCATTTTTATTAAGGTTAGTCATTAATTGCAATCAAACGGTTTAATACACTTAAATTAGCCTACTATAGCTCCGGTAGGTACTTTGAGATACCCCACCAAAAATAATCAACAATATTGAAACGACTTAAGTACAAATTCAAATAATTATACATGTATATAAAAGATTAAAACTGAAATTAAATTAGCAAAATATTAACATTTTCTTATATTTATTGTCACAATATTTTCACATTTCTCATGGTTTTTTTAAAGGGGTACTGGAAATTACTGTATTGACATAACTGAAATATCCTCCTTTTATCATAAAATTCCATGGCGATTCAAAATTGTTAGCAAGTTTTAACAGCCACTCACCTCTTCACGTGACTTAGAGAGAAGGATGCTATTGCTCTGGATAGCACAGAGCTTTAAAGTCAGAAACCACAGATGATAAATAAAGTCTCAAGCCACTTTCAGCATTGAGCCTGTTTCTTTTGTAAAAAGCGAAACCAATTATTGATGGGGGAGTATAAAAAGTAAGCATAGGTTTCTGAAGAGATAATGGACAGAAAGCTCATCAAGTTTAGATATTAGAATTTTGTAAATGTGCCTCACAAAATTTCACAAATTGTTCGTTAAGAATCCGCCACTATGGAAATATTTTGGCAGACTCCTTGGAAGATTTCGCGAACCACAGTTTGGGAACCAATGGTCTTAGACATCATTCTCATGTTAGACTGGTCTGCTAGATCGGGGTTCAAATCCCAGTTGGATATAATAAGAGCGGTTTTCCTAAATGGTCCCACTCTTCTTCCAAGCAAATACAGGAGATTACCTCTAACATGTTTCCTTCCTCATCCTTACCCCATCAGCGTGATTACCCTGAACAGGGAGTAACCTGCGGTGATAAAACACAACTGGTAAATGTGTATTTATCTCTTTGTATATTTATCTATCTTGGGACGTTGCCGCTCCAAGCCTACACTCGACTGTGACATCTACAACGACCAACAGATGTCCGAATGGAAAATGTGAATATTTGTACTCAAGAGTCCTTCAAGCGCATTGTCCGCCGGCCAGACGTCGTTAATGATCGTCGTTGTTGAGAAATCAGTGATCGCTTCTGTTTGTTCGCAAGCTTTGTTTGTTAACTCATTACGTCCGTATGATGATGCTATTTACTTAGTATCATACTACGTTTATTACACACATCATTACATATATATACAATATAGTGGTCTATACATACAACATACATAATACATACATATATCTAACATACATACATACATACATACATACATACATACATACATACATACATACATACATACATACATACATACATACATACATACATACATACATACATACATACATACATACATACATACATACATACATACATACATACATACATACATACTATACTACATACATACATACATACATACATACATACATACATACATAACATACATACATACATACATACATAATACATACATACATACATACATAATCATACATACATACATACATACATACATACATACATACATACATACATACATACATACATACATACATACATACATACATACAACACATACATACACACATACATACACACATACATACATACATACATACATACATACATTCATACATATATACATACATATATACATATTTAACATAACATAGCATAAAATTACAATAAAATACAATACATAACAATTCATAATAATACAACACAATACGATACAATACATTATTTAACTTTGGTCGCTCCAAGAAGTTGAGGGCCGATTCTCGATTTAAATCCTGCACAAGATCCTTCACGGTGTGTGAGCCTAGCTATTCTTATTTTGCTAAACTGGTCTTGGAAAACTATCCTATAGGTCCCACAGCACTTCTTTGGTGCTGACTGACAGCTCTGAAAAGTAACTAGACCAAATTATGTATCCCTCCGCCGAACCATATTCTCTGCAAAAACATGTGTTTAGCAGCTGTCACTTCTGACAGTCAAATTTTAGGTCTCAACATGAAACTTATATGACTTTTATTTTCTATCTATTTATATATATATATATATATATTATTATAATTATATATTATAATATATATATTATATATTATTATATATATGTAGATGCCTAATATTAGTTATTAATTTTTCAAGAATATAATTTTTTTCTAAATAGAATTTAATCCCATATAAGTTTTTATTGTAATAAAAAATAGTTTATTAAAAAAAATCCAATGTTCTTATAAAAAATTATCTAGAAAATGATAAAAACAAATCAATTTTCTTATAAAAAATTATTTAGAAATGATAAAAAAATTCAATTTTTATTGGTTAGTATTAATATTATTAACATTATAAATGTGAAAAATCTGATATCTATTACTACACATAGAAAAAAAACAATCAAACATTTTTAAGAGTATTACAACATGTTGGTGACCTGGTGCTCTAGGGTTAAGGTGTCAGACTTCTGTACTGGGAGTCCGGGGTTCATTCCTCGGTCGCAGCACAAATTTATTTGATTGCCAAACCCTTTCTTGACCTCTGACAAGATGTGTATTAATCAAAACTTGTGAATTGGTGGAATGCCAGGCCTCCACCGTGGTTCGGATCCCATGTTATACTGTAGGTCCTCCATTTCATTTCACAATCACCCCTCCTTTACACATTAGCGTAAGTGCGTAGAGCCCGAAAGGGTAGTAAGACGCTGTGCTAATAATAATAATAATGATAATGATGATGATGATGATGATAATGATAGATATCAGAAAACATTCTAAAGTAATTTAAAGTAAGGAGTGGTAATAAAGTTAAAACTTGGTATATGGATTAATTGACTTTTAATATTCAAAAGATTGATTTTATTTTGCTTTTAATGAGCTACAAAATGTCATATATAAAATTTTTCAATAAATTTATATTAACGTCAATAGAATAAAAAATATGGGTTTACGACAAGTCTAAAATTCACATAAAACATATAAAAATTTAGTAACAAAACTTTGATACAACAAATTAGTGAAAAAAAAACAAAGCTTAAAGATCTACAGTGTTGTAATTATGCTATAAAAGTGAATTTGTGGGTTAGCATCTCCCAAAGAAGTGGTTAATAAAGTTAAGAAAATGTTCTTGTTACAACGTTTTTGAAGAATTTAATAATTATTATGTTATTTATAAAATCTAATCCTTATCTTGGTTCAGTCAAGTGTTTTCCAACGGGGTTCGCAAGAACTTATATTGTTTTAATATGTAGGCCTATTTATAATGACTTTAAATAATTTAATAAACAAAAATCAATATCCTAGAAAATATGTTTAGGCCTATAAAATAAATGACAATGACAAATCAAAAGCTATCCTAATTAACAAAAATCTATTTCAGATTCACTCCTCTTAAACAGTTGTAACAAAGTCAGTATTAATCAATATTTTAGAAAATATGTTTAGGCCTATAAAATAAATGACAATGACAAATCAAAAGCTATCCTAATTAACGAATATCTATTTTAGATTCACTCCTCTTAAACAGTTGTAACAAAGTCTCTAATAAAAATACAATAACTTATAACTTGAAGTCTTACCTGGTATTTATTTAATCAACACTGGTGAAAGACTCGCAAGTATTTTTATTTCACTTCACAGATTTTTTCGGAACATAAAAATTTTAAAACACGATCTTTAGCCTAGAGGGCAAACCAACACAATCTTGGGGTTAAAAGATTTATTTTATAGTCTTGATAGACTTAAATTTTCGAATATTTACTGAGAAACACTCGTTTTTTTTATTTTATCACACGCTTTAATGTTATATTAGATAAGTAATTATTCAAACATCACCAAAAAACCGTTTATTTCCCGAGGATAATACGCTCACACACCAAAATAATATTCACAAAAGAACACACAGATTAATAAATAGCCGAATTAGTATTAAAAAAAGACACTGTACTATTCAAATTTGTAATAAAATTATTAACGGGTAGAACAGACACGCCTAAATACAAATCAATAGTACTCAACTATAAAATAATTTGTTCTTCAACTTGTTGATTCACGCACATGGTTTTATTAAATTTATTTTATACGATAATTCAATGTTATACTGCATTTTAAAATTGTTGGATTTTGGTTATAAGAATAACCGTTTTGTTAGTTGCTTAATATTGAAGTTTTCTTTTGCTGTTTAATTCAAATTAATTTTTAAAAGCAAGAGAACGTTAAAAGTGGCCTTATTTGCTGAAAAAAATATGGCCACTGGATAAAAGGTGCTGGTTGATGACGTAGAAAAAAGAGGACCGTTGTCCGTTACGCGGCAAAAGTATTAATACTCTTTGTTTACAAGATTTAAACTTTATATTATTTCACAAACATTTTGAATGTTCTTTCTTCTTTATTATTACAAACCATTTGTTTATGTTAAAGATATACGAGGGCAGCTATAAAAATATTAATAACTTAATATAATACCATTAAATGTAAAATTTCACGCCCTATTTAACCTGTTATTACCACAAGAGTTAAAAGAAAAACTAAAATGAAATTACTAGACTTTTTTTTTCTTAAATTTGATTATGAAAAGTAAAATTATACTGTAATCTTTGGGGAAGTATTGTTAATAGTGATTGATAGTATTTTTAGTAATAATAATAGTAGTAATTAGCAAATAATTATTATTTCCAAATATGGTGACAAAAGTTTATTTTAGACAATGTTGGCGTTACTGATACCATCTGCTAGCTTCTGCTAGCTGTCATCGAAAACCAAAGAAGTGGTAAGTTGACTCTAGCTATTCTTATTTTGCTAAACTGGTCTTAGAAAACTATCCTAGGTGTGTGTCAAGCTACGTACGCCTACTGTCCATCACGAACGTGTTATAAGTTGAAATTGATATGTATACAGTTATTTATCATTTGACTAGCAATTACATTTAGTAAACAAGTTCTTATGTATGTATTCAAATATACATTTTTATTCTTAAGAAATAAACATTTCAACTTTCTTAAACAAGAAATATTATCTGTACGACTATATCACAAGTTTTAAACTATTTAAGCTCCCTTTACCACCCAATTTAAAATATTATTCATAGTACTAAGAAATGAGTTTCAAGCGTCAGTGTTTTAGAAACACTTTAAGGCGTGACTACGCTATTAAAGCCGCCTTGCCATAATGTTAACATGTCAAGGTCTAGCAAATATGTACATATTTGTCGTATTGGATGTCTTGTTCATACACGCCTCACACAGATGGAAAATCTTCAGAACATTAGGCCTACATGTATGTCAGTTTCACTCAAAGAAAAATCTCATTTAGAAGAATCATAAAAAAAATATATTGGAAAGTTGTATTGTTTACAAACTAGCTTTTGACTCACAAAATAAATATAATTAAAAATGTAAGTGGGTATGGGTAAAAACTAACACACATTGTCTACATTCCTAGGTCCATCTCTTGTGAATGTAAGTGGGTATGGGTAAAACTAACACACATTGTCTACATTCCTAGGTCCATCTCTTGTGAATGTAAGTGGGTATGGGTAAAATACTAACACACATTGTCTACATTCCTAGGTCCATCTCTTGTGAATGTAAGTGGGTATGGGTAAAAACTAACACACATTGTCTACATTCCTAGGTCCATCTCTTGTGAATGTAAGTGGGTATGGGTAAAAACTAACACACATTGTCTACATTCCTAGGTCCATCTCTTGTGAATGTAATGGGTATGGGTAAAAACTAACACACATTGTCTACATTCCTAGGTCCATCTCTTGTGAATGTAAGTGGGTATGGGTAAAAACTAACACACATTGTCTACATTCCTAGGTCCATCTCTATTGTGGGGAAAGTTCACCATATGCCATCTCGTAACAAACTAAAATAATCAGTTTGTAGGTTGTATTGCACATCTCAAATCCTAAGCTTCAAAGTAGTTTCTCTAGGGGCGCCCTATTCTCACGAAGTGTATTCTCGCCAATAATATACGTCAACAAAAAGATCAGAACCCAACAAACTGGTCCTCAAACCCACAATAATTTGATTTAAAAAAGAGAGCAGTCTTAGATCTAAATGTCTACACAATTTTAATTGTCACAAACAATTATTAAATTACAAATATAGTTTATGGGTTTTATTATTTTTAATCTTTGTGTTATTTTACGTCAAAAATATTCTTTTTGCTTATTATATATGTCCAATAATTCAAATGATATATTTTTAATTAATATATATATATTGATATATTTAATATATATATTGTAAATTGATTGTCTCTGTTTCACACACACACAAACTCACAATCTTGTCAAGCTAGAAATTTGTTTAGTCAAATTTAGAATATATTAAGGTGGACGTGTAGGGGACGCGAGAAAAGGTATGTGTTTATAAAATGTTCATAGCAAACAATTTTCTGGCCAAAATGAATCAAAATATTTCTCCAGTAGAAACATAAAGTTTAATTTCCTTTACATGGTGCTATCAACAGTTGTTGAATATCTGCCATGAGCATAGCGGAATTAGATGACAAACTTTTTGAATGAACAGAAAAAGTTGTCATTAAATTCCAAGACAGCCTTGACAGATAATTAACAACTGTTGATACCACTATCTGAAGAAAACTAAACGCTTTGTTTCTACTGCAGAAATATTTTATTTTTATTTTGGCCAGAAAATTTTTTATACTAAAATTTCAAAAACACATACCTTTTCTCGCGTTTTCTGCACACCCACCTTAAGCTTTACTTTTAGGATAGTTTCCCCCACCCCATCTCCCTCAAATCTTTATTTGTGATTTTTATCATCTGGATAAAAAAAACTTATTTCTTGTCGAGTTGGAAATCCAACATAAAATAGTTTGCTAATAAAATAGAGTTCTGTATATATATATATATATATATATATATATATTATATATATATATATATATATATATTATTTATCAAAGAGTTTTGTATGAATCAACTTATATAAAATAAAAAATAAAAGTAGCAAATGGAATGTGCCCTTTCTGGTTTTGTCATTTATAATTTATTTGACCATGCCCAACACTAATATATATATATATATATGCTATTTTTGAAACTTGTTTTTTTTATGTATATGACCTACACATAATATATTCCTCTATGTAAGTTAGAATTACAACAAAGTATTTAAAGTTTATTATTTTAATAATAACTTTAAACACTTATATGAATATTATAATAGCATATAATAACAGTCTAGTCTATATTAAATCGTTAAAGCCATATTTTAGTTTTGTATCTCTAAATAATATTTATGAATTAGCCTACTAATTAAATTAGAGAATATTACAAAGTTGTTAAGTCGGTCTATTAATAAGTGTTCAAAAGACAATGTAACGTCAGTGTTTATTTGTATCCTACAGCTCTAGGTCTAAAATACATTGTTTTGTAGTACAGTATGTGCATTAAATAAACATTAATTTCACTCTACAGGCTGTGCCAAAACTATTAATATATATTTAAGCCTATTTACTCAATGGCTAGATCACATATGTTATTGTCTACATCTAGCACACACAGAGGTGTTATAAATCTTGACAAAATTTGTCATAGGCCTATTTATAAAATGGTTGAAACTTAAATATTTCGCGAGTCAAATTTTTGAAAATGTAACCAATCTGTTCACCCCTACTCCCATAATCATTAGCAACACTAGCACTAAATTCTGAAAGGTTAAAGATCCACGCATTCATGACATTTTTAACAAAAATATTCGCCTCTAAATATTAAGCTTTTAATTGAAAGTCAAGGTGATAAGTATAATTATTTATATTCATTAAAAATACAGATGGAAATGTTTTATCAAATATATATAGTTCTTGAAAAAGCTTGTTTCCTGTACATTACTTAAATATTTACTAAACAAAGAGTTAAATGTATTAATCAAACATTGGTTTGACAATATAACTATAATTTCATCGTATGTTGGAGTCCCTGTTATTGCAGGAGCGGACTAAGGACATCTCAAAAGACACTCCTTGGTTCAATTCAAGACTGGAATTATTCTAGTGTGGTTCCTATAGCTAGCGTAGCTGTAATCAAGTCAGTACTAAATAAAGATTCTTCACACGTTCTTCTAAAAACAAGAGAGGAATTGAAACTTGGTCACGTGACGAGTTAGAAATCCATCACAAGAAATCAGCGCTAATTGCGTTGCTCGCTGTGAGCAAGTAGGCCTACAAACCACCTCAGCTTGGTCCACACTACTCCGTAATATATGCTTGAGAGGACCAACCTATGTTTCAATGGCCACATAGTTTGAGGCGTCACTCTCTTGTTGGGGACTGTTGGTGACTGGGAGATTGGGGCTTGAATCCCGATCGGGTCTACTGAGGTTTGTTTTCCTAAATGTTTGTCCACTCTACTTCCACCCAAATATGGACAGATTACCTCTAAAATCCTTCATTCCTCATCCTTACCCAATTAGTTTATTACTAGATAGACCCCCTAGGGGTACCGGACTATAAAACATACTGACACAATCAGTAGTTTACGCATGCTCCTTAGCAAGATAAAAGCAAGATAAAAGCAGACAGCTGCGTTTACTGTTGTGTGGGGACATGGAATAACTCGTTTAATGGAAAGTGGGTGTGTAGTTATTCTTCTGAACAGATTCATCGTTACATTAATCTTAAAAATATAATGTTAATCTGTTTTGTCTGGTTTGCGTCACAAAGCATCAAGGAAGGGTCGACACATGTTTCTGCTAAGGTAATTGCTGCGCTACTGAATCGGGCTGTGCTCCCTATTAGAGGTTAGCGAGCGTGGGAATCAAGCTTTAGGGCGTCAACAACATTATAATTATTGTTATTAATATCGCAAACAAACACGTCCTATTACAGTGAAGTAGTGGTGTAACCGTGAGATAGTAATTAGTGCCCCTGCTATTGATGGATGGTTAATTGGGAAGTTTCTTCCTCAACCACCCGAGGAAAGAAATGAGTACATTTTGAGTAATTGCTGTGCAGATCGCACTCCGGTAAACGTTTGTTTGAGGACAGTAAAACTATATTAACAAAGCTTTCTTGTAGGTGAAATGTTTGCGTTGAACAATATCATAAATGGTTTTCAATCATTTAGGGGCTGTTTCTAGCGGTGCTATACTAAATACGAGACAACATCTAGCGAGACCAGAATGGAATAAGCTTGTTTTATGTGCGCTATGCTAAATACAAGACAACACCTAGCGAGACCAGAATGGAATAAGCTTGTTTTATGTGCGCTATGCTAAATACAAGACAACACCTAGCGAGACCAGAATGGAATAAGCTTGTTTTATGTGCGCTATGCTTAATACAAGACAACACCTAGCGAGACCAGAATGGAATAAGCTTGTTTTATGTGCGCTATGCTAAATACAAGACAACACCTAGCGAGACCAGAATGGAATAAGTCTGTTTCATGTGCTATACTAAATACAGGACAACACCTAGCGAGACCAGAATGGAATAAGCTTGTTTTATGTGCGCTATGCTAAATACAAGACAACACCTAGCGAGACCAGAATAGAATAAGCCTGTTTTATGTGCGCTATACTAAATACAAGACAACACCTAGCGAGACCAGAATGGAATAAGCTTGTTTTATGTGCGCTATGCTAAATACAAGACAACACCTAGCGAGACCAGAATGGAATAAGCTTGTTTTATGTGCGCTATGCTAAATACAAGACAACACCTAGCGAGACCAGAATGGAATAAGCCTGTTTTATGTGCGCTATACTAAATACAAGACAACACCTAGCGAGACCAGAATGGAATAAGCTTGTTTTATGTGCGCTATGCTAAATACAAGACAACACCTAGCGAGACCAGAATGGAATAAGCTTGTTTTATGTGCGCTATGCTAAATACAAGACAACACCTAGCGAGACCAGAATAGAATAAGTCTGTTTCATGTGCTATACTAAATACAGGACAACACCTAGCGAGACCAGAATGGAATAAGTCTGTTTTATGTGTGCTATGCTAAATACAAGACAACACCTAGCGAGACCAGAATGGAATAAGCTTGTTTTATGTGCGCTATGCTAAATACAAGACAACACCTAGCGAGACCAGAATGGAATAAGCTTGTTTTATGTGCGCTATGCTAAATACAAGACAACACCTAGCGAGACCAGAATAGAATAAGTCTGTTTCATGTGCTATACTAAATACAGGACAACACCTAGCGAGACCAGAATGGAATAAGTCTGTTTTATGTGTGCTATGCTAAATACAAGACAACACCTAGCGAGACCAGAATGGAATAAGCTTGTTTTATGTGCGCTATGCTAAATACAAGACAACACCTAGCGAGACCAGAATAGAATAAGTCTGTTTCATGTGCTATACTAAATACAGGACAACACCTAGCGAGACCAGAATGGAATAAGTCTGTTTTATGTGTGCTATACTAAATACAGGACAACACCTAGCGAGACCAGAATGGAATAAGTCTGTTTTATGTGTGCTATGCTAAATACAGGACAACATCTAGCGAGACCAGAATGGAATAAGTCTGTTTTATGTGTGCTATACTAAATACAGGACAACATCTAGCGCGACCAGAATGGAATAAGTCTGTTTTATGTGTGCTATACTAAATACAGGACAACATTTAGCGAGACCAGAATAGAATAAGCTTGTTTTATGTGCGCTATACTAAATACAAGACAACACCTAGCGAGACCAGAATAGAATAAGTCTGTTTCATGTGCTATACTAAATACAGGACAACACCTAGCGAGACCAGAATGGAATAAGTCTGTTTTATGTGTGCTATGCTAAATACAAGACAACACCTAGCGAGACCAGAATGGAATAAGCTTGTTTTATGTGCGCTATGCTAAATACAAGACAACACCTAGCGAGACCAGAATGGAATAAGCCTGTTTTATGTGCGCTATACTAAATACAGGACAAAACCTAGCGAGACCAGAATGGAATAAGCCTGTTTTATGTGCGCTATACTAAATACAGGACAACACCTAGCGCGACCAGAATGGAATAAGCCTGTTTTATGTGCGCTATGCTAAATAAAAGACACACCTAGCGAGACCAGAATGGAATAAGTCTGTTTTATGTGCGCTATGCTAAATACAAGACAACACCTAGCGAGACCAGAATGGAATAAATCTCTTTTATGTGTGCTATACTAAATACAAGACAACACCTAGCGAGACCAGAATGGAATAAGCCTGTTTCAGATGCGCTAGAGAAGGGAGTTCTCTCAAAAATACCAATGCTCTAAGGGTGCTTCTCCCTCTACTTTAGGGGCTAAATAAAATGTCCGGGTGTCCGTAACTAAAGTAGTAAATATTAAAAATAAGAACACCTCTCTTTTCCCCCGGAGATTACTACCCGCATATTAATTATGCTAATATAGTAGGGATGCGGAAGGTATATTTTAGATAAAATATGCTCCCATCTACATGGAAGTAAAGTAAAAAGCTATTTATGAATAGCACCCTCAGTACACCCCTTCGGGATTCAAACCCCAAACTATCGACAAGCAAGACGAAACGAGACTTATGCCTTGATCCATGTAAGTCAACATTTATATACCTAAATGTTGACTGTCAGAAGTGACAGCTGCTAAACATACGTTTTTGCAGATCATTTGGTTCGGCGTAGGGATACATAATATGGTCTGGTAACTTTTCAAAGCCATAAGCTGTCAGTCAGTACCAAAGAAGCCATGGGGCTACTGTAGAATGGTTGCGCTGACACACAGGCGTGTTTTCTAGAAGTCAGCAACCACTCTCGGCCTATCAGCAGGTTATATGTCACGCGTATCTTCCTAGAAGTCAGCAACCACTCTCGGCCTATCAGCAGGTTATATGTCACGCGTATCTTCCTAGAAGTCAGCAACCACTCTCGGCCTATCAGCAGGTTGCTGTCACGCGTATCTTCCTAGAAGTCAGCAACCACTCTCGGCTATCAGCAGGTTGTCTGTCACGCGTATCTTCCTAGAAGTCAGCAACCACTCTCGGCCTATCAAGTGCCTGTCAGGTATCTTCTAAAAGTCAGCAACCACTCTCGCCTATCAGAGGTTGTCTGTCACATGTATCTTCCTACAAGTCAGCAACCACTCTCGGCCTATCAGCAGGTTGCTGTCACGCGTATCTTCCTAGAAGTCAGCAACCACTCTCGGCATATCAGCAGGTTGTCTGTCACGCGTATCTTCCTAGAAGTCAGCAACCACTCTCGGCTATCAGCAGGTTGTCTGTCACATGTATCTTCCTACAAGTCAGCAACCACTCTCGGCCTATCAGCAGGTTGCCTGTCACGCGTATCTTCCTAGAAGTCAGCAACCACTCTCGGCATATCAGCAGGTTGTCTGTCACGCGTATCTTCCTAGAAGTCAGCAACCACTCTCGGCCTATCAGCAGGTTATATGTCACGCGTATCTTCCTAGAAGTCAGCAACCACTCTCGGCCTATCAGTAGGTTATATGTCACGTGTATCTTCCTACAAGTCAGCAACCACTCTCGGCCTATCAGCAGGTTATATGTCACGTGTATCTTCCTAGAAGTCAGCAACCACTCTCGGCCTATCAGCAGGTTGCCTGTCACGCGTATCTTCCTAGAAGTCAGCAACCACTCTCGGCCTATCAGCAGGTTTCTATCACATGTATCTTCCTAGAAGTCAGCAACCACTCTCAGCCTATCAGCAGGTTGTCTGTCACGTGTATTTCCTAGAAGTCAGCAACCACTCTCGGCCTATCAGCAGGTTATATGTCACGCGTATCTTCCTAGAAGTCAGCAACCACTCTCGGCCTATCAGTAGGTTATATGTCACGTGTATCTTCCTAGAAGTCAGCAACCACTCTCGGCCTATCAGCAGGTTATATGTCACGCGTATTTCCTAGAAGTCAGCAACCACTCTCGGCCTATCAGCAGGTTATATATCACGCGTATCTTCCTAGAAGTCAGCAACCACTCTCGGCCTATCAGAGGTTGTCTGTCACATGTATCTTCCTACAAGTCAGCAACCACTCTCGGCCTATCAGCAGGTTATATGTCACGTGTATCTTCCTAGAAGTCAGCAACCACTCTCGGCCTATCAGCAGGTTGTCTGTCACGCGTATCTTCCTAGAAGTCAGCAACCACTCTCGGCCTCTAAGCCTGTCTGACGTCGCACGTGACACCGCTGATCGGCATGCAAGTAGGCAAGGTGCAAGTGGCCGATACAGCTCACACCCAGACAAACGACATTTATCTCTCCGTCTTTCAAACAATCGCTTTCCTCTAAGGTCATATTGACACAACATGAAAAGTCAACAGAGTCTTTAGTTTACTAAATCTAGAAATTAACTCTAACTTGTAAATTAATATTTATTTCTTGTTCCAACAACTTAGCTTAGTCGGTAACCTGTCTGTCCACTGAACTAAGGGTTCTAGGTTCGATTCCGGGCATGGCCGAAAAGTGTATCATTGCTCAAATTTGGGTTTCCCCTTTCAAAGTGATGAATTGACGGCTGGGGGTTGGATGTTGTGTCTGTTCTAGATTTAAGTTAGTTTATAAGTCGTGTGCTGATGTAATTATTAGGTTCAATATGTGTAAGTTAAATACCTCATAGGAAACTATACATGGGAATCGAACCAAAGGTTTTGCTCGCCAATGTCCTTTATCCAGCCTCATCTCTCACCATTTGTTGCTGTGTTGAGTCGCATTCACCAGTTAAATCTACAATAACAACTATCGAAGGATAACGATAAGGACACGAGATGAACCAGGATGCTTTGGTGGTAATTGGAGAGTAAGGTAATAAGTTCCGGGTTGGTATTTTTCACTTGAGTGAACTATATTCAGCTATCAGGACTGATCCTGTAAGCGGTAAGCACTCTTCTCGTATCCGTTTGTGATAAACATAAATTAACTAGTCAAATGTATGGCTTTGGTTACACACAGGCACCTGTATCGGTGGCCAGACGGCTTGAGACTTCACCCTCCTCTCGTTTGGTAACACACAGGCACCTGTATCGGTGGCCAGACGGCCTGAGACTTCACCCTCCTCTCGTTTGTTAACACACAGACACCTGTATCGGTGGCCAGACGGCCTGAGACTTCACCCTCCTCTCGTTTGGTAACACACAGGCACCTGTATCGGTGGCCAGACGGCCTGAGACTTCACCCTCCTCTCGTTTGTTAACACACAGACACCTGTATCGGTGGCCAGGCGGCCTGAGACTTCACCCTCCTCTCGTTTGGTAACACACAGGCACCTGTATCGGTGGCCAGACGGCGTGAGACTTCACCCTCCTCTCGTTTGTTAACACACAAACACCTGTATCGGTGGCCAGACGGCCTGAGACTTCACCCTCCTCTCGTTTGGTAACACACAGACACCTGTATCGGTGGCCAGGCGGCCTGAGACTTCACCCTCCTCTCGTTTGGAAACACACAGACACCTGTATCGGTGGCCAGGCGGCCTGAGACTTCACCCTCCTCTCGTTTGGTAACACACAGACACCTGTATCGGTGGCCAGGTGGCCTGAGACTTCACCCTCCTCTCGTTTGGTAACACACAGACACCTGTATCGGTGGCCAGACGGCCTGAGACTTCACCCTCCTCTCGTTTGGTAACACACAGGCATCTATATCGGTGGACAGACGGCATGAGACTTCACCCTCCTCTCGTTTGGTAACACACAGACACCTGTATCGGTGGCCAGACGGCCTGAGACTTCACCCTCCTCTCGTTTGTTAACACACAGACACCTGTATCGGTGGCCAGGCGGCCTGAGACTTCACCCTCCTCTCGTTTGGTAGCACACAGACACCTGTATCGGTGGTCAGACGGCCTGAGACTTCACTCTCCTCTCGTTTGGTAACACACAGGTATCTATATCGGTGGCCAGACGGCATGAGACTTCACCCTCCTCTCGTTTGGTAACACACAGGCACCTGTATCGGTGGCCAGGCGGCCTGAGACTTCACCCTCCTCTCGTTTGGTAACACACAGACACCTGTATCGGTGGCCAGACGGCCTGAGACTTCACCCTCCTCTTGTTATGTAACACACAGACACCTGTATCGGTGGCCAGGCGGCTTTAGACTTCACCCTTCTCTCGTTTGGTAACACACAGGCACCTGTATCGGTGGCCAGATGGCCTGAGACTTCACCCTCCTCTCGTTTGGTAACACACAGACACCTGTATCGGTGGCCAGGCGGCCTGAGACTTCACCCTCCTCTCGTTTGGTAACACACAGACACCTGTATCGGTGGCCAGACGGCCTGAGACTTCACCCTCCTCTCGTTTGTTAACACACAAACACCTGTATCGGTGGCCAGACGGCCTGAGATTTCACCCTCCTCTCGTTTGGTAACACACAGACACCTGTATCGGTGGCCAGGCGGCCTGAGACTTCACCCTCCTCTCGTTTGGTAACACACAGACACCTGTATCGGTGGCCAGATGGCCTGAGACTTCACCCTTCTCTCGTTTGGTAACACACAGGCACCTATATCGGTGGCCTGGCGGCCTGAGACTTCACCCTCCTCTCGTTTGGTAACACACAGAAGTAGTATTAGCTGGGGTATGTTCCCTCGATAATTATTCATAATTTGACGTATGAGACTATGGTATGACTAAAATATTGGTATGCTAGTGACGTTTTCAATTGACGTCACATTGACGTCACAGGATTAAGACGTCTTCAAATTTAATGAATTATTATTTGAGTGTGAGCATTAACCATCACTATTTGCCATGTTTTTTATTTGGAAAACCTGTATTTTAGACATTGACGTCACAGGATTATGACATTTTCAAATTTATTTAATTATTATTAACCATCACTACTTGCCATGTTTTTTTATTTGGATAAACTCTATAAAGGAGAAAACCTTTATTTTAGACATTGACGTCACAGACATTTTCAAATTTATTGAATTATTATTTTATGAGAGCATAAACCATCGTCATGTTTTATTTTGGGTATACTCTATAAAGAGAAAACCCTGTATTTTAATGTTGTATGGCTTTTACTACAAATATATAATTTAACTGAGAGGGAAATATTACTAGAAATGAAAAAATAAGTACAAGTTTTTCCACATTTAATTATTATAAAAAAATATACATATTTCACAATTTATTATTGATATCCATAAAAATACAAAGATCGTCATACAGTGACAGATAGTCAAAATATGGGATAGGATCGGATGGGTCTACAAACGATTTGGAGGCGGGGCTATTGTCTACAAATATTACTAGAAATGAAAAATAAAATACAAGTTTTTTTTCACATTTAATTATAATAAAAACATATACAGATTTCACATACAATATATATTTGTTACATAGTATAATTTTAAAAAGTGTTTAGTAGTTACTTTTATTTCAATTTTTAACCATTATTACCAAGATTAATTATAAATAATGTTTTAATTTTTAACCAGGATTACCAAATATTAAAACTATTGACATGATTTTGTTTCAATCCTAAGCTTGATAGAACTGTCAACCCTATTCCTTCATAAATTAATACAGACTTTGATCCATTTACAAGGTCAATATGATCTTTTTTACAAATGTTTGAAAACTTTTTAGGTAGAAAGAACCCTACGATATTGTCTTGTAAATAAGCATTTACGTAAATAGATCTGCCAAACTTTGTATCTATTTCATTAAAAGATATAATATCTAGTATTGTATTCTCCTTTAAACTTCTTAGAGAAATATATTGAATGTCGTTGGTCTTGGCTGAGTTGAAGTCATGTATAAACTTGTCCATATCTTGAAAAAATTCAAACAAATATATTATAGAAATAATAAGAAGACAGAAACTTTTTAAAAAATAAATAAAGAAATTATAAATTACCTTGATTTAATCTGCACTCAGATCACCCCGCCTAGCTTGTAGGTTTGTCTCAGAAGCGTCGACTAGATCGAAGTCTAATGTAGGTGGCTGTTTAAACACAAGTCTTCAACTGATTCAATTTTAATAATTTTAACGTCTTAAATACATAGCGTACTGTCTAGCTCTCAAGGTAAACATCGTCTATCCATATTTCTAATTATGTATTCAACTCACTACCAGGTAGTCATAGAGAAGTGAGACCAAGGACGATCACGTATATTCTAATTAGATATTCAGGCCACAAAAAGTATTCAACCATCGAGACGAGATTATAACGGCCAAGGCTGATCACGTATATTTCTAATTAGATATTCATGTCACTGCTGAAAGGCCAACTACATTTGAAATCAACACACACATGCTTAAGATGAAGGTCTATTCAGGAAAACACATTGAAATGGTTTACTATAAAAGCCGTGCAAATTATATGATAGATGTATAATCTTCAACATGGCGTGCTCATCAGTCGTAGATAGTTCTGCAGGACGTAATTATGAACGTGTATATAAAGTGTCGAATTATTTAACTGATTTAGCAACATGCGAATGCTTTGACTTTCCGCATAAATTATCAAACCCGGGTTGTTTGTTAGTAATTAAAGAATACAGAGAAGAAAAAGCAATAGAAATATACCTAGAACAATCCAGTTATTTTACAAATTCAATTATTTTGGAAGGACACCGCGAACTCTATCCAAATAATGTCACAACGAGATACCACATCTGTGCAGAAAATTGCTTCAAGCCATCACCACATAACTACTGTCCACAGTTTGGAAGAACCTGTTGCGAATATGTTTCTTGGGAGTTTCTACATGTAGAGTCGGAGTTGAAAAAACAAAAAGACATTAAAGAAGATTGGAGTAACGAAATGGAGGTGGATGTTTAAAAGATTTTGGGTAATATAGAACCTTATATATATATATTGTATTTTGTTTTATTGATTTACTGATTATGCTTTGACTTTTCCGCATAAATTATCAAACCCAGGTTGTTTGTTAGTAATTAAAGAATACATAGAAGAAAAAGCAGTAGAAATATACCTAGAACAAACCAGTTATTTTACAAATTCAATTATAGGAGGATGTTTAAAAGATTTTGGGTAATATAGAACCTATATATATATATATATATTGTATTTTGTTTTATAGATTTACTGATTATGCTTTGAATTTCCGCATAAATTATTAAACCCAGGTTGTTTGTTAGTAATTAAAGAATACATAGAAGAAAAAGCAGTAGAAATATACCTAGAACAAACCAGTTATTTTACAAATTCAATTATAGGAGGATGTTTAAAAGATTTTGGGTAATATAGAACCTGTATATATATATATATTGTATTTTGTTTAATTGATTTACTGATTATGCTTTGACTTTCTGCATAAATTATCAAACCCAGGTTGTTTGTTAGTAATTAAAGAATACATAGAAGAAAAAGCAGTAGAAATATACCTAGAACAAACCAGTTATTTTACAAATTCAATTATAGGAGGATGTTTAAAAGATTTTGGGTAATATAGAACCTATATTGTATTTTGTTTAATTGATTTACTGATTATGCTTTGACTTTCTGCATAAATTATTAAACCCAGGTTGTTTGTTAGTAATTAAAGAATACATAGAAGAAAAAGCAGTAGAAATATACCTAGAACAAACCAGTTATTTTACAAATTCAATTATAGGAGGATGTTTAAAAGATTTGCCGTGTTCATCAGTCGTAGATAGTTCTACAGGATGCAATTATGAACGTGTATATAAAGTGTCGAATTATTTAACTGATTTAGCAACATGCGAATGCTTTGACTTTCCGCATAAATTATCAAACCATGGTTGTTTGTTAGTAATTAAAGAATACATAGAAGTAAAAGCAGTAGAAATATACCTAGAACAAACCAGTTATTTTACATATTCAATTATAGGAGGATGTTTAAAGATTTTGGGTAATATAGAACCTATATATATATATATTGTATTTTGTTTAATTGATTTACTGATTATGCTTTGACTTTCTGCATAAATTATCAAACCCCGGGTTGTTTGTTAGTAATTAAAGAATACATAGAAGATAAAGCAGTAGAAATATACCTAGAACAAAACAGTTATTTTACAAATTCAATTATAGGAGGATGTTTAAAAGATTTTGGGTAATATAGAACCTATATATATATATATATATTGTATTTTGTTTTATTGATTTACTGATTATGCTTTGACTTTTCCGCATAAATTATCAAACCCAGGTTGTTTGTTAGTAATTAAAGAATACATAGAAGAAAAAGCAGTAGAAATATACCTAGAACAAACCAGTTATTTTTCAAATTCAATTATAGGAGGATGTTTAAAAGATTTTGGGGTAATAATATAGAACCTATGTATATATATATATATATTGTATTTTGGTTTATTGATTATAAAATAAAATATAATAAAATATACAATGTTTGTTTGATTTAAATATTATTTGGATGTATATTTTCATAATTCCTAACTATATCCTGTTTTACAATTGTTCCAGGGCTAATAATATATATATATATATATATATATATATATATATATATATATATATATATATATATATATATAAAATGTATTTTGGTTTATTGATTATAAAATAAAATATACAATTTTTGTCTGATTTATATGTTATTATAATGTACATTTTCATATTTCCTAACTATATCCTGTCTTACAATAGACTGTGCTGAGTTCATTTTTTAAATTCTAAAGGATCTTGAAAATATAATCTAATCAAATGAATGAAACTTAAAATACTTTTTGAAAATAAAATCTAATTAATTGAATGAAACTTAAAATACTTTTTGAAAAAGAATTACTCTGTTTAATCTCTTTTACCGTCAAGACTTACCTCGCTGTCGGTAAATACCTCATTGTTGTTCATATTGATTATCGAGTGAGTTGACAATTTGACCACCTTGATCTATCAAAGAAGTGAATTTCCGGATCTCCTTTTCTTTATCGATGACAAGGGCGATTTCTTATGTAATTTTATTGATTGATTTCTATTAAGTATTCAACTTACTACCAGCTAGTCGTAGAGAAGCGAGACCAAGGCCAGGCACGTTTCTTTTTAATTAGATATTCAGCTCGTTGGCGAAAGGTGTGGTGCGGAAATCAACACACGCATGATTTTGAAAGGTGTGTTCAGAAAAACACATTCAGCTGGAGGCCTATAAAAGGAGAATTTAACTATACCAAGTTATCATTTCATTGGCATCTTGTCGGGTGAAAAGAAGTTGTCACGTAAAAAACAGCACCAAGCTCTCTGGTAAAAGTAAGCATAATTTTACTATTATTTCTCTAGTATTCAATTTATTAGTTAAACTAATATTTTATATTTTTCTGTACTTATTTGTTTTTATTTTAAATATTTTTTATGCGTTTCTCTTTTCCAAATTTATTATTTAAACTAACAATTAGTTTTCTTTTTTCTTTTTTAGTGTCTAAGGAACAAACATTTACACTTGACGAATCTATTGTCAATGCCGGACCGTCTACGTCAGACATTAACAGACAACGAAATCATATTTTTGACTATGCCCCACGTACAAACACTGACGACACATTTACCATAATAAGAGAGACAGGACGAACTTACAGTCGGTTCAACACCTTAGGCAGGGACATTTTAGTTCAATTCAAGCCTTTGATTACGAACGTGAGTCCGATGCATTATCTAATGACGTGTTTCTCTAGTCTATTAGCATACTTGCTTAGAGGTACGGCACCATACGATTTAATTGGACTCACGATCACGAACACGGAGAATAACCTCGATAAACCGGTCGGCGTTTCGTACCGTAGATGTGATCAAATTGATGTGAACAGTATTATGAATACATTAACAAAAGTTATTCAGAGTAATGCCAGATTTAGTATAGCCGATGTGTTGAGGATTAAAGTGAATCATATCAAAATGATTATGGGCAACGGTAAGAGAGCATTAAAAAGAAGGTGCCTTCCAAACGATTATCTGAGTCATCATAAAAGGAGCATTGTCGTTGTTAAATCATTGACGAATTGTTTGGCGCACGCTATAGTAATAGCGATAGCCAAAATCACAAATGATATTAATTATAAATCGTATATTAAGGGGCGTAAAATTAATAATGCTGTAGACGAGCTTCTCGCAAAAACTCGCGTAGATTTATCCGGTGGAGGAGGGCGCGAACATCTCGATAAATTTCAGCGTTATTTTGGTGATGAATATAAATTACGCGTGTATAATACCCTCTCGACGGTCAACGGATTGTGGTATGAGGGGGTGTCGTCTTCTAGTAGGTACATTAACCTACTGTACGATGACGTCACGCATCACTTTAACGTAATAATCAATATGGCGGCGGCATTTTCCGTTCGGTATTTCTGCGACGGATGTAATACCGGTTTTGAAAGAGGTGCAAGACATTTATGTAAGAGTACTTGCCCCAAATGTATGTCCATACCTCCGTGTTTGTATGAAAATGAAAAAAAAAATGTGTATTGCACTGAATGTAACAGATTATTTAGGTCTGCCGCTTGTTTCAATAGCCATAAATCGAATAAAATTGACGGTAAGAAAACAGTTTGTGATTTAAGACAGGTGTGTATTACCTGTGATAAAACAAAGGGGAGAAATCACGAATGTTTTAAATCATACTGCGCAACGTGTAAACAGAACAAAGAAAACCCGCATCGTTGTTATATGCAGGTGTTGAGTCGGAAGGAGCTTGATGATAAATATCTAATGGTCTTTTATGATTTCGAGACTAGACAAGAAAGAGCTATAGCCAGCGATTGCTTTGTTCACCAACCGAATTTTCTTCATGTACAGCACTATTGTGTAAAATGTGAATTTAACGATAATATGGACGAGGATTGTGACCAATGCGGGAAACGATCTCATTCCTTTTGGGATAATCCGGTAGACGGCTTCATCGACTACCTGAGACAACCGAGGCCGTTTGCAAATAAAATTGTTTGTCTTGGGCATAATGCCAAAGCCTTTGACGCTATATTTATCCTAAATAGATTTCTATCACTAAACTGCACCCCTAAAATTATCGCGGACGGAACTAAAATACTCTGCATGACAATGGACCACATACAATTTAAAGACAGCCTATGTTTCCTCCCCATGCCACTGAGACAGATCCCTAAAGCGTTTGGACTAGACTGTAAAAAAGGACACTACCCCTATTTGTTTAATACAGAAAATAATTTAAATTATATCGGTGAGATGCCCGGTCCCGAAATGTTTGGTGCGGATTATATGAAACCGGATGAGCGAAAAGACTTTATGGTATGGCACGCTGACAAACTGCGGCAGGGGTATATATTTAATAATAAGGCAGAGTTGGAGGCCTATTGTGTGGATGACGTAAATGTATTACGCAAGGGTTGTCGTACATTTCGTCATTTATTTCTAAATATAGGTTCGACAGACGTTTTTAGAGAATCTATCACAATCTCGTCGGCATGCAATAGATTATTTAGAAAACTGTTCTTAGCCCCCGATACGATAGCCATCCTGCCCAAGGGGGGTTACAGGTGCGGTGACAGACAGTCTATGAAAGCCATAAAATGGTTAGTCTATCTG
Source organism: Timema cristinae (assembly GCA_039000515.1). Lineage (NCBI taxonomy): Eukaryota > Metazoa > Arthropoda > Insecta > Phasmatodea > Timematidae > Timema > Timema cristinae. The sequence goes on from JBCFYV010000375.1 coordinate 128,651, forward strand.
GAGAAAACCCGCCCCCATATTCGGCACGCCTTCAATGGGCGTGAGATAGAAATTTTGGGTAGGAAAGTGGACGGCTACTGTGACGCGACGAGAGAGATTTTTGAGTTTGACGGTTGTTTCTTCCACGGGTGTACATGTCTTTCGAACCGTGACGCGACTATAACAGGGACGAAAGAGACTCTCACCGAGCGATACGAGTGCACTCTTTTGAGAGATCGAGCATTTAGAGCCGCAGGGTACACTGTTACAACTATGAAAGAGTGTGACTTCGACAAAATATTGACTGAAGACACACAACTAGATCTAGAGCTAAGCAATCACCCTATGATTCAAACTGCCCCACTCAATCCACGTGATGCACTGTACGGTGGACGTTGTGAGTCTATGACATTACACTATAAGACAAACCCCGACGAAAAAATAGGCTATCTTGATGTCTGCAGTTTATATCCCTGGGTATGCAAATATTTTAAATTTCCTGTAGGTCACCCTATAAATATTTTTGTCGCCGACGATTGCCCTGGCGACGTGGTAGACCGAGAGGGGATAATTAAATGCACTATTTTGCCTCCTAGAAATTTGTATCACCCCGTACTGCCCTACAAGACACAATCAAAATTAATGTTTTGTTTATGCTCCTCTTGTGCAAACGAGATGAACCAAGGGGATTGTTTACACACCGACTCTGACAGGACTATTACAGGCACATGGATAGTGGACGAGGTTCGACTAGCGCTAGAAATGGGCTACAAGATGGTTAGAGTACATGAATTTTGGGAATATAAAATTACCCAGTTCGATCCTCAGACCAAAGAAGGGGGACTGTTTGTAGAGTATATAAACAAGTTCCTCAAGATCAAACAGGAGGCGTCTGGATACCCTGGATGGGTGAAAACAGACGCAGACAAAGACAACTACGTTAGCGAGTATTACAAAACAGAGGGAATAGTGCTGGATAAAAACGAAATTGTTAAAAATCCAGGAAAGCGCGCACTCGCCAAATTGTGTTTAAACTCTTTCTGGGGACGATTTGCATTGAACGAGAACAAAACGCAGACCACAATTGTGAACAACCCAAAAGACTTTTTCTCCCTACTCACCACCCCCGGTAAAGAGGTTCACAACATTATTTTCCCCAATGACGAGGTTGCTTACGTCTCGTGGACATACCGTGAAGAGGCCGTACTCCCCCTGGATACGGTCAACGTGCCTATAGCGGCGTATGTGACCACCGGTGCTCGTATGAAATTGTATTCATATCTCAGGCACTTGGGCTCTTCTTGTCTTTACTGTGACACAGACTCTATTATAAGTGTGATAAGACCGTCAGACACGTACACGATACCGACCGGTGACAAGTTGGGCGACATGACAAACGAGCTGACCGCCTACTCTGAGAGCGCGTACATTACAGAGTTTGTTTCCGGTGGACCGAAAAATTATTCTTACAATGTGTTTGTCCCAGAGACGAACGAATACAGGTCCACCACCAAAGTCAGGGGTATAACACTTAACTATGAAAACACAAAGATTGTAAACTTTACTAGTATTAAAGACATGATTTTGAAAGACATGGACCCCGTACACGTGACTAACCCACGAAAAATTAAAAGAAAAAGAGGCGCCATCGTCGTCTCCCAGTTGGAGAGAAAAAATTATAATATTGTGTTCACTAAACGTAGGAGATTGAATAACAACACGTCCGTACCCTACGGCTATAGTTGATGCTAACCCCGGCCGCTGGTATAGAAAACTATCAGTCAAATATATATTGACATTGTTCTTCTCTCTCTCTGATTCCAGTGTCATCTGTATTAAAGTTCAAAAAGTTAAATAGAAACGCCGTATCGCCGGTTAGAGCCACCACACACTCTGCAGGTCTAGACTTGAAAAGTCCCTACAATTGTAGTATACAGCCCTCGTGCAGGCGTTTAGTTAAGATAAATATTTCTATTATATTACCGGCGGGAACGTACGGTAGAATATCTCCGCGATCTAGTCTGGCTCTTCACCACGGCATAGATGTTTTGGCCGGCGTTATAGACGAAGACTATCGTGGTAATATTTGCGTATTACTCATTAATCACGGCGACACTGTTTTCAAAATTAAAAGGGGTGATAAAATTGCTCAACTAGTATGCGTGAAAATTGATTACCCTAGAGTTGAACACACTGATTCGCTATCAAACACTCAGAGGGGGGAGGGAGGGTTTGGATCGAGTGACATCACTATAAAAGATCGTGTCACCGGTAATTGTAATTTAGTATAATGGATCAAATCAACGCGTCCATCCTCGCATACTCTGAGAAGCAGGATTTGTGTCTGATGTCTGCCGCGGAGTTGAATAATTTACCTATAGAATTTATTAAAACATACGCGTCTAGAGATATAAATCGCGCTTGGAACTTACTCTCTCCCTCTACGCAGCACGAATTGAGAGATTATAAATATTGTTTGGAACATTATAATATGGGCGTAACGCAGATTGATGGACCGCCGTCTATAAAGAAAAAATGTCATCAATGTCTGACATCGTCGTAGACGAGCCGTGATATTTATGTACGTGACTGGTACACTGACTGTTAATAGTTTTTTTACAGTTGTCTCCTCACACAGTGACTGTTAATTTGTTTTTTCCATTACAGTTTTGGTTCAACATCGACAACATGACCAATGTAATTGTAGACTTTCAGGATTTAAAGATGAATGCAATAAGTTTATAATAAAAGAATGTAGTATAATATCTATTGGTGGAAGTGATGTACATCACTATACATTTAAGTCGCCATATTCCTTTTCAAAATTACCGCGGCATATTAAAAAACAATGTGATTGGCTCACATACAATCACCACGGTCTCCATTGGGACGACGGTGATACGAGCGCCGATCAATTTAAGGTAATTTTTAAAATGGCCACTCTCGCGTCTACTATAATTTATGTAAAGGGGGAGGAGAAGAAAAATTTTTTAATGGAAATTGTGGAGAAAAGTCAACTTGTTATTGACATGATAGACTTAGGGTGTCCCTCCCTGAAGGATAGGATCCATCATAATTATGATAAATGTTTCGGTCATAAATATAAAAAATTAAATTCAATTTGTACTCTTTCGAACGTAAAATTTCTTAAAGATTGGTTTGTCGCCACCACTACTATAAATTTGAAATCGTAATTTTTATTTTTTTAGTTTTATACCAACACTAGACGGGTGCACATCGATGTCTGTGTTTGTACACCCTTTCACACTGATATTAGCGGGACCGTCTAATTGTGGTAAAACTACTTTTGTAGAAAATTTTCTGTTAAATTTAAAACAGGTGTGCAGTGTGGATAAATTTGATAGAATTCTATGGTGTTTTAGTGAGAACAATTCTATTCCCTCGCGATTATCTAGTCACGTAACACTACACAAAGGTGTACCGGACAATTTCAATTTTAAGGCCGGCGGGCCTCAACTCATCGTACTGGACGATTTAATGAACGAGGTTTATTCTAACAAAGTTAGTGAACTTTTTACCAGGGGAGTCATCATAGAAACCTATCGGTTATTCTGATCACACAAAATCTTTTCCATCAGGGGAGTAAGTCTCGTGACATCTCGCTTAACGCTAAATACATTGTTGTGTTTAAAAACCCGCGTGATCAAACACAGATAAACTATCTAGCTAGACAAGTTTATCCTGATAATCCGTCCGAAATACAAAGAATCTATAGGAAAGCAACCGAATCCGCTCACGGGTATTTACTATTTGATCTGAGTCAGAACACGGACGAACGCCTGCGCTTCAAAACGGACATATTTGACACTGTTTGCAAAGTGTTTGTCCCCGCTAGACTACTAGATGAAACTAGTCAAGAAAAATAGACACGTACTGCGGGTGTTGAAAACGGCCAGTCCTAAATTGCGCAAAGCTATTCTTAAAGTCGTAGACCCGGATGTTATAACAACACTCGGCGAATGTGCTCTAAACACATTAAACAATAATATTAAAATTAGTAAAAGAGATAAGGGAAAATTAATAAAGTATAAAAATTGTATGCGTAAATTGGCTAGCAGCGGTGTTTCGTTGAAGAGAAAAAGAAATATAGTCGTTCAATCGGGCGGGTTCTTGAGCATCATACTACCCGCTATTCTTTCAGCTCTCGTAGGCGCATTGGTTAAATAATAATATGTCACAACTTAAACAGATGCTTCTAGTTCCGCCAGAACTATTTCACAATAAACGCGATGACAATGCCGCCACCGATTTTGTACAGATGAAAAAAATTCTGAAATCTAGGAAAAAAGTCGACGATTATCAAAGATTGGCTAGTTTTAGAAAACATCAACAGCGTTATTTAACAGAGAGGGAGAGAGCGAAACAACCAATTAAAATACCCATCGTGGGCCCAACAGTATTAAAACGAAGACTGGTCGACCTTGCTCGAGGTACACGAAAAGTAAAAAGAAAACGACCTAGGAGACAGCCGGCGATTCCACCTCGATTCCTTTCAGACGAGGCCACATTTCAAAGCAGTCCTATTAGTGTAGACTCGCCAGAGAAGGAGGGTGGGTGGGTGGAAGGGGAGTCATATTTTGTGCCTAGATCAGAATCTGATGAAATTGAAACAGGTTCCTCCAAATTATTCGGTAACATAGCGGGAAAATATTTATCACCTTACGTCCACCGGAGAGTGTCTACTGACCCTGTATTTGGAATTAGAAAAGGGGGGATACTTTTAAAATAGGCAATTCTAGTTTCACCGTAGACGATAACGATATATACCTGGGTAACACACACTATAAAGGCACGCAAGGACTTTGGGAGTTGTTGACCAAAAGAAACGTAAATAAAGATATAATTACAGAGAGTGATTTAAAAAAATATAAAGACATACTAATTGCCACGAGCGCTCATCGACAAAACTTTGATCCAAACGCGAAAATAACGTCCAGCAGAGGTTTGAAATATAAAACAGTCATTTCTAAACTTTTTCCCGCCAGACCACGTTGGAACACGCTAAGATGAGCGCCACGTTAAAAAAACTATATTACAATCTCCCACGACCTTCGGCCTTCTCGTCAGCCACAAACTTAAAAAGGCCAGTCGGTTGGATAAAATAAAAGTAGACGAATGGTTAACAGGGCAGGACGCGTACACTCTACACCGTAGTTTAAGAAAAAGATTCCCACGTAACCCGTACAGAGTCGCCAATATCGACGATGTGTGGGAGATTGATCTAGTAGATATGAGAGCTTTTAAAAAGGACAACAGGGGCATCAACTATATTCTAAACATTATTGATGTATTTTCAAAGTACGCGTGGTCTATACCGCTTAAAACAAAATCGGGCGCAGACATCACCGTGGCTATAAAACAGATTTTTAAAAAAGGTCGACGCCCCCTTTCGATTCAGTCGGACAAAGGTAGGGAATTTTTAAATTCTAAATTTAGAACATTTTTGAAACAAGCGGGCGTTCATTTTTATCATTTGCATAATCCGGATATAAAGGGGGCCGTCGTGGAGCGTTTCAATCGCACGCTGAAAACTAAAATGTGGAAATATTTCACCGCATTTAACACTCACAACTACGTAGATGTGTTGGGCAAGCTAGTTCAAAATTATAACGCTAGTGTTCATTCGACTATAGGAATGGCTCCGGCTTCGGTCAAGCCTATTCACGTACTTAAAATATTATTGCGCCTGCAAAAGCGGTGGGCTAAAATTAAAGTAGGGAAAATTTTGTTCAAGGCGGGCGATCATGTGCGCATAAGTAAAGAAAAAATGATTTTTGACAAAGGATACGAGGCTAATTTTACACGAGAAATATTTAGCATAGTTAAAGTAATTCCTAGACTTCCCCAACCGGTCTATTCCTTACAGGATCTCCGAGGGCGGCCCATTGAGGGACATTTTTATAACTACGAACTAGTTCGCGTGCGTCGTCCAACGATTTTTCAAATAGATAAAATAGTACAGAGTAAGCGAATTAAGGGCATTCAACATCATCTAGTCAAGTGGAAAGGATACGACAGTTCTTTCAACAGCTGGGTGCCTGCGTCTAACATTAAACAAATATGAGTCAGTTTTATGTAGCACTGCCGTCGGACTCGAGCGCCGAATATTACGAGAATAATACACTCTCTTACTATACTACAAAATTGGCACAGTCCATACGGCTAGAACACGACCGGTGGGAGGTGGGACTAGCTGAATTATCCTATCCCGTGGGTTTTGAAACTCTCGAAGATAACATTTTATCAAAAGATAAAGAATTGACGGCAAACGTCGTGGTGACCCAAGTGGGTCGTGTTTCGTTTCCTCAACAAGATTTCACCTCCTTTAAGGAGCTTTATAATAAAATTAAGAGCTCGATAAGTGATAAAGGAGATCTAGAGGTTTTAATATCTGAATTTCAATGGTACATTCTACGCGATCAAACAATGTTAACTGAGATTAAAAAACAAAAGGGTGCATGGACCGCCGACAAGTCACCCATAACTACACGATTCAAAAACACAATTTCATTTACGGTGGCGAAAAAAAAATTTAAAATAGAATTTCCTGTTCGTCTCTATGTGGGCATCGGAGACTTAATTACAACCATTCGAAACAGACTACCCAACATAGAGTCACTTAATGCGGTTAATACACATATGAGGGATTTAATGAGCGAGGACATTAAGGGGGTCTTTTTGAGACCCAATCGTAAACTGCCCGGCTCTGTTTCAATCGAAACGGAACCCGTCTTTGTTACACAGACATTATAGGACCACAGTTACTAGGCGATTCGTATGTAAGATGGATTAGAATCATACAGTTCCCCTCCGCCACCGCGCATCACGTGTTCTTTCCTATATTCTATTTTCCCGTTGAGAAATGTAATTTTGACTCTATAAGTATAGGCTTATACACAAAGTTTGGCGAACGAGTGAATTTTCAATCGGGTCCCGTGCCCACTGTAGCGATTTTACATTTTAGAGAGAAAAAACTAGATAAATAGATACGTGGGATAGTAATTTGACTTAGTCTTAACAATGGAGGGAGAGAGAGAAAACATCGGTCCCGTCTATCACGCCAGTTATAAAATGCAACGGGGACGTGGCCTCGGATCGTTTTTGGGCGGGTTATTTCGATTTGTCAAACCATTGTTTATGAGGGGGGCGAAAGCGGTGGGAAAACAAGCGTTACAAACAGGTTCGCACATTTTGTCCGACATAGCGACACGTGAGCCCGGTCAAAAAGTCGGTGATATAGTTAAAAAGCGCGTCACTCAGGCGGTCGAGGGACGTGGCTTAAAAAGGGTTAAAAAGCGTAAACGACTTCATTCGAAGGTGGGCGCCAGAGCAAGAGGGAACAAGAGAGCTAAAAAAGATATTTTCGATTAATTATGGAGTGTTCAAAAACAGAACTCGATCTTTTCGACGAAAAATGCATTCAAACGGTAATTAAAAATAATAAAGTGGTCGAATACAAACCCATCACTTCCGTGGACAATGACGCTCAGTTAGAGTTTTTTTGCCCCGGGGACGGTGAATACTTTCGAGACCTCTCTTCGATTAAATTATATCTTCGTATTCAACTGGTGAGGGGGACGGGACACCGGTCGCAGCCGACAATAAAATCGGATGCGTCAACAACTTGTTAAATTCTTTATTCAACCAAATCAATATCTCTCTCAACGAAACACCTATTACAACCTCGACCGACAACTATGCCTACAGGGCTTATTTAGAGACTTTAACTAATTACGGTAGAGACGCCTCCGACACCCACCTAGTGAATGGTATGTGGTTTTTAGATACCCCTGCCGCTAACGGTGAACTCGCCGCATCCACAGAGAACAAAGGTTTCGCCACGAGATTAGATTTGTTAAAACATCCGGTCGACTTGGTGGGACGTTTACACGCCGACATTTTTAATATTTCACATTTGCTGTTGAAAAATGTATCGTTGCGTGTTAAATTAATTCGCAACAAAAGAGAGTTTTATCTGCTCACAGACGCGGACAATTTAAACACCGACGTGCGGTTGCGAATTTTAGACGCCACCCTCTTTGTGAAACACGTGGAAGTGTCGCCGACTATTTCACTCGCTATAGAAAAGACACTGTTACGAAAGCCGGCCTTATACCACCTCAATCGGGTGGACGTCAAGTCTGTGACCGTACCCAAAGGATCCAAGTCTGTGAGTCTAAATAATGTTATTCAAGGGGTTATCCCTAAAATTGTTTTATTCACAATGGTGTCAAACGATGCGTTTGTAGGCAGTTTGAACACGAATCCGTTTCAACTCATTCATAGAAACCTTGATCGTTTCGTCCTATATGTAAATGGAATCCAAAAACATTTGCCCATTTTGATAAATTTTGACAACGTCGGCACGTCCACCCTCGCCTATGATACATTGTTTTCGGGATTGGGCATACACCATCAAAACAACGGCCATTTAATCACGCGAGACATGTTCAATAAAGGTTACTTTATGTTGGCCTTCGACTTAACTCCCGACAGCGCAGGACAGGACTCGCACACCAGTCTTCAGACAGAGGGGAATGTGAGATTTGAGTTACAGTTCAAGACAGACCTTGACACCGCCATAACCTGTTTGTTTTACTCTGAGTACGAGGGGACGGTGTCGATAGATTCTAATAGGGAGGTGAAAATTAATTATTAACACCATGAATTCTCATCAAATAGACACACTGCTGGGCAAAATTTCAATCTATAAAGGGACATTTCCTTCGGACAAATTACCTCAAAATTTCACTCGTCCCGCCTTATTTGTGGTCAATCTAGACCCTCACACTAAACCCGGCTCCCATTGGGTGGTTCTATATTTTTCCAAATTTGGGGAGTATTTTGATACATATGCCAGACGACCGAGCTTAGCGATGACTAGATTCTTAAATAAACACTCGACACGATGGATGTACAACCGGAAACGACTCCAAGCCATAGCCTCCGGTGTGTGCGGTCAGTATTGCTGTCTGTTTGGCGTTGCCAAGGACGCCGGCTGGAGCCTGAGGAGATTCACAGACCTGTTCTCAACCGGCAACTTGTGCAAGAACGACCGACTAGCCGTCACGCTGTTCAAACGTCGCTTTGGCCGCTGTCCAAGGTGTACTAGCAGGGGTGCCCAGACGTGTGTTCCAGCATTAGATATAAAAGGTATACAATAATTTTATTTAATCATTTGTATTCAATTATCTGACAGATGAACATCATGTCGGCCATCATTGATTTTTCATTTATCGTAAACTCTAAAAAGGAGTGGGTGATCACCGAGCTAGCCATAGTTTTCATCGACGAGAAACAATCGTCGTGCTATCAATTCAATAAAACCACCGGCTTGTGCTACTCCAAATTGGATGCAATTCTAAAACAAAATTTAGATAAAGCCTTCGTGCCTTACGCATATAATAAACAAAAAGGAAATTTCTTGTCCCGTCTCACCGGCCGGACATTCATCCCACTACGCGAGGACTATAAATGTCCCTTTGTTGATTTGATCAACTCTAATTGTTGGGGGTGTACCGCTCCTTGTCACGACATCACCCCATGCGCGTTAAAAAATGCAAACGCTTTGGCACGATTCGTCAGATTTCACAGCGCCGAGAAATTGTATAAATTTTGTCCAATCACCGACGACGACGACGACCACGATACTAGCTTTAATTGCGATGACTGTTGATTACAGGTCATCAGTCTAGACGCAGACAGCGATGAAGACGTGCAGCTGTAATATGGTGCAGGATGAATCACCGTCGCTCCTAACCAAGACTTTCTACCTAAACGACAAACAGAACAAACACGTGGCGGTGGGCCTCTTCCCTGACCGCAACTTTTACGCTCACGTGATGTTTTCATCGAGTTCTAATCGTCTAATACTCACCGTCCCCCAATGGAACTTTCTCGTCAAAGAAATGCCGTTTTGGTCCGAGTGTGTGCAGACGTGTGTAAACTTCGAGTCCAGCATGGACGACTTTAACATTGTGGTGAAAAAACTTTTCGGCGTGTGGAAATTGTGTCTGAGTGATAAAAAAAACAACATTCAGATCTACCTGTCTACGAACGAATTAAAAACTCTGTACAATCTTGAAAAATATATCACACGGCATGTAAAATATCTAAATCACCCTAATGTATCGATGTTCATAGACAATACGCTCGCCTCCAAATCGTTTGTAGACCCGCCCGATCCTATCCCATATTTTAACTATCTGTCACTGTATGACGATCTTTGTATTTTTATGGATAACAATAATAAATTGTGAAATATGTATACTTTTTTATTATAATTAAATGTTGAAAAAAACTTGTACTTATTTTTTTATTTCTAGTAATATTTCCCTCTCATTTAAATTATATATTTGTAGTAAAAGCCATACAACATTAAAATACAGGTTTTTCTCTTTATAGAGTATATCCAAATAAAAAAACATGGCAAGTAGTGATGGTTAATAATAATTCAATAAATTTGAAAATGTCATAATCCTGTGACGTCAATGTCTAAAATACAGGTTTTCCAAATAAAAAACATGGCAAGTAGTGATGGTTTATGCTCACACTCAAATAATAATTCATTAAATTTGAAGACGTCTTAATCCTGTGACGTCAATTGAAACGTCACTAGCATACCAATATTTTAGTTAGACCACAGCCTCATACGGCATTATTACAGTTGATGGCTCAACGCGGGTCTATACCTGACATACGTCATTGAAAACGTCACTCTATACACGACATACGTCATTGAAACGTAATTAGCATAGTCTCATACGTCAAATTATGAATAATTATCGAGGGAACATACCCAGCTAATACTACTCACAGACACCTGTATCGGTGGCCAGGTGGCCTGAGACTTCACCCTCCTCTCGTTTGGTAACACACAGACACCTGTATCGGTGGCCAGGCGGCCTGAGACTTCACCCTCCTCTCGTTTGGTAACACACAGACACCTGTATCGGTGGCCAGACGGCCTGAGACTTCACCCTCCTCTCGTTTGTTAACACACAAACACCTGTATCGGTGGCCAGACGGCCTGAGACTTCACCCTCCTCTCGTTTGGTAACACACAGGCACCTGTATCGGTGGCCAGGTGGCCTGAGACTTCACCCTCCTCTCGTTTGGTAACACACAGGCACCTGTATCGGTGGCCAGGCGGCCTGAGACTTCACCCTCCTCTCGTTTGGTAACACACAGGCACCTGTATCGGTGGCCAGGCGGCCTGAGACTTCACCCTCCTCTCGTTTGGTAACACACAGACACCTGTATCGGTGGCCAAGGTGCCTGAGACTTCACCCTCCTCTCGTTTGGTAACACACAGCACCTGTATCGGTGGCCAGGGGCCTGAGACTTCACCCTCCTCTCGTTTGGTAACACACAGACACCTGTATCGGTGGCCAGGCGGCTGAGACTTCACCCTCCTCTCGTTTGGTAACACACAGACACCTGTATCGGTGGCCAGACGGCTGAGACTTCACCCTCCTCTCGTTTGGTAACACACAGACACCTGTATCGGTGGCCAGCGGCCTGAGACTTCACCCTCCTCTCGTTTGGTAACACACAGACCCTGTATCGGTGGCCAGGCGGCTGAGACTTCACCCTCCTCTCGTTTGGTAACACACAGACACCTGTATCGGTGGCCAGAGGCCTGAGACTTCACCCTCCTCTCGTTTGGTAACACACAGACACTGTATCGGTGGCCAGGCGGCCTGAGACTTCACCCTCCTCTCGTTTGGTAACACACAGACACCTGTATCGGTGGCCAGGCGGCCTGAGACTTCACCCTCCTCTCGTTTGGTAACACACAGACACCTGTATCGGTGGCCAGGCGGCCTGAGACTTCACCCTCCTCTCGTTTGGTAACACACAGACACCTGTATCGGTGGCCAGGCGGCCTGAGACTTCACCCTCCTCTCGTTTGTAACACACAGACACCTGTATCGGTGGCCAGGTGCCTGAGACTTCACCCTCCTCTCGTTTGGTAACACACAGACACCTGTATCGTGGCCAGCGGCTGAGACTTCACCTCCTTCGTTTGTAACACACAGACACCTGTATCGGTGGCAGGCGGCCTGAGACTTCACCTCCTCTCGTTTGGTAACACAGCACCTGTATCGGTGGCCGCGCCTGAGACTTCACCTCTCTCGTTTGGTAACACACAGACACCTGTATCGGTGGCCAGCGGCCTGAGACTTACCCTCCTCTCGTTTGGAACCACATACACCTGTATCGGTGGCCAGCGGCTGAGACTTACTCCTCTCGTTTGGTAACACACAGACACCTGTATCGTGCCAGAGGCCTGAACTTCACCTCCTCTCGTTTGGTAACACACAGCACTGTATCGGTGGCCAGCGGCCTGAGACTTCACCCTCCTCTCGTTTGGTAACACACAGCACCTGTATCGGTGGCCAGCGGCTGAGACTTCACCCTCCTCTCGTTTGGTTAACACAAACACCTGTAATCGGTGGCCAGACGGGGCCTGAGACTTCACCCTCCTCTCGTTTGGTAACACACAGACACCTGTATCGGTGGCCAGGGCCTGAGACTATCACCCTCCTCTCGTTTGGTAACACACAGACACCTGTATCGGTGGCCAGGTGGCCTTAGACTTCACCCTCCTCTCGTTTGGTAACACACAGGCACCTATATCGGTGGCCAGGCGGCCTGAGACTTCACCCTCCTCTCGTTTGGTAACACACAGACACCTGTATCGGTGGCCAGGTGGCTGAGAGACTTCACCCTCCTCTCGTTTGGTAACACACAGACACCTGTATCGGTGGCCAGGCGGCCTGAGACTTCACCCTCCTCTCGTTTGGTAACTCACAGACACCTGTATCGGTGGCCAGGCGGCCTGAGACTTCACCCTCCTCTCGTTTGGTAACACACAGACACCTGTATCGGTGGCCAGGCGGCCTGAGACTTCACCCTCCTCTCGTTTGGTAACACAGGCACCTGTATCGGTGCCAGGGGCCCTGAGACTTCACCCTCCTCTCGTTTGGTAACACACAGCCCCCCAGCGGCCTGAGACTTCACCCTCCTCTCGTTTGGTAACACACAGACACCTGTATCGGTGGCCAGCGGCTGAGACTTCACCCTCCTCTCGTTTGGTAACACACAGACACCTGTATCGGTGGCCAGGGGCCTGAGACTTCACCCTCCTCTCGTTTGGTAACACACAGACACCTGTATCGGTGGCCAGGGGCCTGAGACTTCACCCTCCTTCGTTTGTTAACACACAGCACCTGTATCGGTGGCCAGACGGCCTGAGACACTTCACCCCTCCTCTCGTTTGGTAACACACAGGCACCTATATCGGTGGCCAGGCGGCCTGAGACTTCACCCTCCTCTCGTTTGGTAACACACAGCACCTGTATCGGTGGCCAGCGCTGAGATTCACCCTCCTCTCGTTTGTAACACCAGGCACCTGTATCGGTGGCCAGACGGCCTAGACTTCACCCTCCTCTCGTTTGGTAACACACAGACACTGTATCGGTGGCCAGGGGCCTGAGACTTCACCCTCCTCTCTTGGTAACACACAGGCACCTGTATCGGTGGCCAGGCGGCCTGAGACTTCACCCTCCTCTCGTTTGGTAACACACAGGCACCTATATCGGTGGCCAGGCGGCCTGAGACTTCACCCTCCTCTCGTTTGGTAACACACAGACACCTGTATCGGTGGCCAGGCGGCCTGAGACTTCACCCTCCTCTCGTTTGGTAACACACAGACACCTGTATCGGTGGCCAGATGGCCTGAGACTTCACCCTCCTCTCGTTTGGTAACACACAGACACCTGTATCGGTGGCCAGGGGCCTGAGACTTCACCCTCCTCTCGTTTGGTAACACACAGGCACCTGTATCGGTGGCCAGGTGGCCTGAGACTTCACCCTCCTCTCGTTTGGTAACACACAGACACCTGTATCGGTGGCCAGGTGGCCTGAGACTTCACCCTCCTCTCGTTTGGTAACACACAGACACCTGTATCGGTGGCCAGGCGGCCTGAGACTTCACCCTCCTCTCGTTTGGTAACACACAGCACCTGTATCGGTGGCCAGACGGCCTGAGACTTCACCCTCCTCTCGTTTGGTAACACACAGGCACCTATATCGGTGGCCAGGCGGCCTGAGACTTCACCCTCCTCTCGTTTGGTAACACACAGGCACCTATATCGGTGGCCAGGCGGCCTGAGACTTCACCCTCCTCTCGTTTGGTAACACACAGGCATCTATATCGGTGGCCAGACGGCCTGAGACTTCACCCTCCTCTCGTTTGGTAACACACAGACACCTGTATCGGTGGCCAGTGGCCTGAGACTTCACCCTCCTCTCGTTTGTTAACACACAGACACCTGTATCGGTGGCCAGACGGCCTGAGACTTCACCCTCCTCTCATTTGGTAACACACAGACACCTGTATCGGTGGCCAGGCGGCCTGAGACTTCACCCTCCTCTCGTTTTTAACACACAGACACCTGTATCGGTGGCCAGACGGCCTGAGACTTCACCCTCCTCTCGTTTGGTAACACACAGGCACCTGTATCGGTGGCCAGACGGCCTGAGACTTGACCCTCCTCTCGTTTGGTAACACACAGGCACCTGTATCGGTGGCCAGACGGCCTGAGACTTGACCCTCCTCTCGTTTGGTAACACACAGGCAGCTGTATCGGTGGCCAGGCGGCCTGAGACTTCACCCTCCTCTCGTTTGATAACACACAGGCACCTATATCGGTGGCCAGGCGGCCTGAGACTTCACCCTCCTCTCGTTTGGTAACACACAGGCAGCTGTATCGGTGGCCAGACAGTCTGAGACTTCACCCTCCTCTCGTTTGGTAACACACAGGCACCTGTATCGGTGGCCAGGTGGCCTGAGACTTCACCCTCCTCTCGTTTGGTAACACACAGACACCTGTATCGGTGGCCAGGTGGCCTTAGACTTCACCCTCCTCTCGTTTGTTAACACACAGACACCTGTATCGGTGGCCAGACGGCCTGAGACTTCACCCTCCTCTCGTTTGTAACACACAGGCACTTATCGGTGGCCAGGGCCTGAGACTTCATCCTCCTCTCGTTTGTAACACACAGGCATCTTATCGGTGGCCAGACGGCTGAGACTTCACCCTCCTCTCGTTTGGTAACACACAGCACCTGTATCGGTGGCCAGACGGCCTGAGACTTCACCCTCCTCTCGTTTGGTAACACACAGACAACTGTATCGGTGGCCAGGACGGCCTGAGACTTCACCCTCCTCTCGTTTGGTAACACACAGACACCTGTATCGGTGGCCAGGCGGCCTGAGACTTCACCCTCCTCTCGTTTGGTAACACACAGCACCTGTATCGGTGGCCAGGGGCCTGAGACTTCACCCTCCTCTCGTTTGGTAACACACAGACACCTGTATCGGTGGCCAGGCGGCCTGAGACTTCACCCTCCTCTCGTTTGGTAACACACAGCACCTGTATCGGTGGCCAGGTGGCCTGAGACTTCACCCTCCTCTCGTTTGGTAACACACAGACACCTGTATCGGTAGCCAGGCGGCCTGAGACTTCACCCTCCTCTCGTTTGGTAACACACAGACACCTGTATCGGTGGCCAGGCGGCCTGAGACTTCACCCTCCTCTCGTTTGGTAACACACAGACACCTGTATCGGTGGCCAGACGGCATGAGACTTCACCCTCCTCTCGTTTGGTAACACACAGACACCTGTATCGGTGGCCAGGTGGCCTGAGACTTCACCCTCCTCTCGTTTGGTTTGATGTTTATATGGAGGTCGGAAAGAAATTAGGGGGTTTTCCTCTCATAGTTTTCCAAACTCTCTCTTCTCAAACACTGGTACATTTAATCTCGATTGTACCCTAGTCCCCTCTGTCAAAACCGTATAAACACGAGGATATAGGAGGCGCGGAGCACATTCAAGTAGACAGGCCAAATTTGCATCGCAGAGAATACTTTGAGCTAAACTTGCACCCTATCCGTGTTACTGACTCTGAATGTACCACGAGCTAGACATGTACACTATCCGAGTTACTGACTCGGAATGTTCCACGAGCTAGACATGCACCCTATCCGTGCTACTGACTCTGAATGTACCACGAGCTAGACATGCACCCTATCCGTGTTACTGACTCTGAATGTACCACGAGCTAGACATGCACCCTATCCGTGCTACTGACTCTGAATGTACCACGAGCTAGACATGTACCCTATCCGTGTTACTGACTTTGAATGTACCACGAGCTAGACATGTACACTATCCGTGTTACTGACTCTGAATGTACCACGAGCTAGACATGTACACTATCCGAGTTACTGACTCGGAATGTTCCACGAGCTAGACATGCACCCTATCCGTGCTACTGACTCTGAATGTACCAGGAGCTAGACATGTACCCTATCCGTGTTACTGACTCTGAATGTACCACGAGCTAGACATGCACACTATCCGTGCTACTGATTCTGAATGTACCACGAGCTAGACATGTACCCTATCCGTGTTACTGACTCTGAATGTACCACGAGCTAGACATGTACACTATCCGAGTTACTGACTCGGAATGTTCCACGAGCTAGACATGCACCTATCCGTGCTACTGACTCTGAATGTACCACGAGCTAGACATGTACCCTATCCGTGTTACTGACTTTGAATGTACCACGAGCTAGACATGTACACTATCCGAGTTACTGACTCGGAATGTTCCACGAGCTAGACATGCACCCTATCCGTGCTACTGACTCTGAATGTACCACGAGTTAGACATGCACCCTATCCGTGTTACTTACTCTGAATGTACCACGAGCTAGACATGCACCCTATCCGTGTTACTGACTCTGAATGTACCACGAGCTAGACATGCACCCTATCCGTGCTACTGACTCTGAATGTACCACGAGCTAGACATGCACCCTATCCGTGCTACTGACTCTGAATGTACCACGAGCTAGACATGCACACTATCCGTGCTACTGACTTTGAATGTACCACGAGCTAGACATGTACACTATCCATGCTACTGACTCTGAATGTACCACGAGCTAGACATGCACCCTACCGTGCTACTGACTCTGAATGTACCACGAGCTAGACATGTACCCTATCCGTGTTACTGACTTTGAATGTACCACGAGCTAGACATGTACACTATCCATGCTACTGACTCTGAATGTACCACGAGCTAGACATGTACCCTATCCGTGTTACTGACGTTGAATGTACCACGAGCTAGACATGTACACTATCCGTGTTACTGACTCTGAATGTACCACGAGCTAGACATGCACCCTATCCGTGCTACTGACTCTGAATGTACCACGAGCTAGACATGCACCCTATCCATGCTACTGACTCTGAATGTACCACGAGCTAGACATGCACACTATCCGTGCTACTGACTCTGAATGTACCACGAGCTAGACATGCACCCTATCCATGCTACTGTTTCTGAATGTACCACGAGTTAGACATGCACCCTATCCATGCTACTGACTCTGAATGTACCACGAGCTAGACATGCACCCTATCCATGCTACTGACTCTGAATGTACCACGAGTTAGACATGCACCCTATCCATGCTACTGACTCTGAATGTACCACGAGCTAGACATGCACCCTATCCGTGCTACTGACTCTGAATGTACCACGAGCTAGACATGCACCCTATCCATGCTACTGACTCTGAATGTACCACGAGTTAGACATGCACCCTATCCATGCTATTAACTCTGAATGTACCACGAGCTAGACATGCACCCTATCCGTGTTACTGACTCGGAATGTACCCTGAGCTAACCTTGCACACTATTAGTTCTACTTTCCCCTTGCGGGTTGGTGCTTTGAAATAGTTTCGCAGTATCCCCTTTTTGTCGTTCAAGGTGACTTAAAGAAGAAGTTTCTTTAAAGGATGTACTTGTTCGAGACAAAGCTTTCTTATTTCTTCTCTTTCACCTTATTTTCTTATTTCTTTCCTTATTCCTTCCTTCTCCCCTTCCTTTTACTCGCCTTTCTCCTTAACCCTTCCCTTTATAGTTCCTTACTTCTCCCTTTCTATTCTTTTTCTATAGTTTTTTCTTCCCGTTATCTGCCGTTTAGTCCTGTCGGAAGTCCGTTGGCGATCTTTGCAACTAAAAGGCTTCCTTCGACACTTTTTGGATCCCAGCGCACTTGAGCTTCGTCATGGAAGTGTGCCGGTTGCAATATCTTAGTATAAAGGAAATGAGTATGACAATGATCAACCTACTTTGAGAAAAGATCGGTTTCGTTCGTGAGGGCTCGGACGTAAAATTGGCACTTTCCTGCACCCACTTGCTGCGATGACCTCTCCCTGGAGCTGCCCCATACGAAGGTTGTCAAGTCTAGAATTGCGTGGCTCTCCCCTTGGGAGAGTTAACAGGGCCTTATGTGGTAGAACCAAATTTTATCACCCTGGGAATACGATCCGATTACTGTGCAGGCTGTCCCCAAATGACATTGCCGAAGATATTTTCAAAGATAATACCTCACTGTTCGCTGGCATTGTTCTGTCAAACATTGCTCCATTTCTGGCCCTTCACAGGGCCGTAATAATGTAACGAGTCGTAAACGAGAAAGGCCATCTAGCTCATCAATGGAAAAATTCCCGCTTCCTGGTAACGTCTCGAGTGGAAGACAGTGAGAACCTCAGACGTGTCAACCCATTTGTCCTCGAAAGAGTGATAGGTGCAGTTACCAAGTCTGGGGTTTTAATTGGAAAACTGTGGGATGGCACTATCATGAGTCAGACTGCGATTGACAATCAATCATACGTCTAATGTAATGGCATTAACGGAATTACTGTTGAGCAACTCGGCTAAAATACAGGTGAAGGTTGAACCACACAGGTTCCTCTATGCTTGCAAGGGAGTGGTCACTTGTTTTGACCTTGACTGTGTGGGCGTGAGAAAATCTGTTGGTGTCTTGCATCCCAGCATGTTACTGAAGTATACAGAATAGTAATAAAAAAGAATGGACAAGAAAAAAACAAGGGTTCCTTCTTGGGGAACTCTCTGGGTCCTCCTTAGGGAACACCCGCGAGTCCTCCTAGGCGAAAACACCTGTGTCATCCACCGGATACACCCCTTGGTCCTCTTTAGGGGACACACCTTAGTTCTCTTTGTGGAACACCCCCCGAGTCTTTCTCGGGGAATGGTCCTGAGCTCAACTCTGGGAATGAAATCACCTGTGGCCGTTATTGAGTCACTCACACTCCACTATGAGACTTCAGAGGTTAGGTTGGGTGGCGGAATAGGTGAAGCTGCAAAGGTGCGTCCCACTGGTGCTTTAAAGAAAGCCAAAGCGATCATTTTCCCAATCTGCTTTCACTACTTCAAGATCTTCCCAGTGCAGCACGGGTGCCCCAATGCGTGCTTAAACGTGTTGACTGGGTTAATTTTCGCAAGGTCGCCATATTTGTTGAACCCTGTTCTCCTGACATCGATGGTAAGACAGAACACTTTACCTCAACGGTCATCGTGGCAGTGAGGGCTTACATCCCTAAATCCTCATGATCAGTGCCACCGTTCGGTTCCCTCGTGGAACGAGCAGTGTCTTTTGGAAATCTCTGACCGTCCTACTTTGGAGAATCTGGAATCATTCCGGATTCTAAATGCTTGTATTTGCTGTGTCATTCATGAAAACAGAAGAGCGTTACCAAATCCAGCACTAAAACTAAGGTTTGGAATTATATTCGTAGATTACGTAGGAGTCATAATTATCTACATAATATTATATCCTACCTCAAGTCTAACGGTTTGCCTTTTCCCTTCCCTATGGAGGTCGTCAATGTATTGGGCTCGATGTCCGCCACCATCTCTAGCACTGCGAGCTACTCTGACGAGTTTGCAGTGCATAAACGGAACATTGAGTGCCATGCTATTGACATTGGTCATAGTAGGGGAGAAACTATGAATCTCCCTTTACTATGGATGAAATGACCTATGTCCTGTCCCAGGTGAGCAGTACAGTTCCCGGTACTGACGACGTTCACTATTAAATATTGAGCCAGCTGCTCTTTAGAGGACAGGCATTCCTGTTGGAACTCTATAATAATGTTTGGGAATCTCACCAGTTCCCATCACTGTGGAGGCAAGAAACCGTTATTTCTAGACATAAAAGTGGCAAAGATAATTTAGAGCCAACTAGCCACAGACACATTGCCTTAACTTGCTGTATATACAAAATATTAGAAAAATAAAAATAAATATTTAGTATCTCGCAATCTGCTATCTTATATTCAATGTGGTTTTTCCTTAAAAAGATCCACGGTGGATTATCTAGTATGCCTTGAGACAGAAGTTCGTGACGCCTTCCTTCATAAACAGCACTTCTTGGCTGTCTTCTTTTATTTGGAGAAGGCTTACGACACCACCTGGCGGTACGGAATATTGAAAACACTTTATAATTGGGAGTTAAAAGGGTGTCTTTGGAAGTGGGCATCGCGTAAGGGCTATCGCTTCTCCGCAGCCAAGACCACGTTCATTCATTTCCATCAACTATGCGGAATACACTCAGCACCTAATATTTAACGAACCCCGTTGTTTTATCAGTTTCACACACCGTTAGGTTCCTGCGACTTTTATTTGATTTTATTATTATTATTATTATTATTATTATTATTTTTTAACGGCCCATCGACACATCTAGGTCATTAGGGCCTTGAAATATATTAAAAACATAATAAAATCCCCATAGGGGAGATAGATAAAACAATCACCATCTGAGACACTCCATAGGAGTGCTCAAATGGACTCTTGGTAAAAATTAAGTGATACACCTGCTAAAAAAAACCACAAGTGTATTACTCCAATAAAAACACAAAACAAACATATTAAAATATAACACGTTAAAAAGACAAAACATGTTAAAATGATAATACGTTAAAAAGACAAAACAACATGTTAAATTGTAATAAAACTGTTAAAAAGATCTCAATATGAGATAATATCCAAAAGAGCCACTTTATAAAAGTGACTCAAATGGCATTAAAAAGATCCGCCTGGCGTATAAAACGGAGTAAACAAATAACTCCATCCACACTATCGCGTAATAAAAAACGTAAGTCACCTTTAAAATCAAGAGCCAGACGGATAGGGGCTAGTTTGCGACACTCCACCAAAATGTGATATACACTAAGGGGAGTATCACAAAACTCACACACTGGAGGTGGATCCCCTCTTAGTAAAAAACTATGGGTCAATGAAGTATGCCCGACGCGGAGTCTCGTCACGATGACCTCCTCTCTTCTAGACTTTCGTATAGAAGAGGGCCACCGCGACACACCGTCCCTGATGGACCGCAGCTTGTTCTGAGCAGGGGTCGAGACCCACTGCTCGTGCCAGGTGCGTAAGACTCCACGCCGAACATAACCCTTTAGATCTAAAAACATGACACCTAGACTCGCCTCCGGAGGCAGGCGTGCTGCCTCCTTGGCTGCCTGGTCCGCCAGTTCATTTCCTGGAAGACCAGCGTGACCAGGAATCCAGCAAAAGGTGAGCCGGGTGATTAATGAATCAATTTTTAAAATTTACTCATGTATCATCTGCACGAGGGGATTCCAGGAGTAGAGAGTGGACAATGCCAACAGAGCACTCATGGAATCCGTGCAGATGAGGACAGAACGGTGACTACTTCGGTATACAAAACACAAAGATTTAAAAATGGCATATAATTCAGCCGTAAAAACACTGGTTTCTTTAGGTAAACCAAATTTAAAATTGATCCTTCCACAACAAAAGCACATCCCACGGAGGCTCCAGATTTAGAGCCGTCAGTGTAGATGCGCTCAAATCCGTGAAAGCGAGTGGAGAGGAGCTCATTAAAGGTCCTCTCATATACAAAGTTTGGGGTGGTCGCTTTAGGGAACTTGGCAAGATCAAAATGGCATTGAGGTAGGCGTATCTTCAAGGGAGAAACACGACCTGGGGATGTGGGGATAGCCTTTGGCAAAACTATCCCACACGTGTCGAAAACCGATAGCATCCGGATCCCAACCGGCCTTGTACTACGCCATTTGGTTTCATACAAGACACGGTTAGGGGGATGAAACACAGGACGATAGGCAACATGCTACGCCATGCAATGAAGTTTCGACACGTAAGATGCCAGAAGATAGGACCGCCGGTAAGAAAGAGGTGGCTCACCGGCGTCGGCACAGATGCTGACGACTGGACTGGTACGATAGGCACCAGTAGCCAGTCGAATGCCAGCATGGTGGACACTATCTAGCATCTTTAACGCCGAGGGTCTAGCTGAGCCATAAACAAAGATCCCGTAATCTAGTTTAGATCTGCCCAGGGCCCTATACAGGCGCATCAAGGTTTCCCTATCAGCTCCCCAAGATCGACCGCTAACTACTTTAAGTAAATTCGGTGCTTTAACACACCTTGCTTTCAGGTATTTAATGTGGGGAATCCAAGTTAGTTTAAAATCGAATAAAAGTCCCAGGAACCTTACGGTCTCGGAGACAGGTAAAACAACGTTGTTCATTAAAATATTGGGGGCTGGCTGTATTCCGCGTAATCTATGGAAGTGGACGACCGTCGTTTTGGCTGCAGAGAAGCGAAAGCCATTACGCGATGCCCACGACCAAAGATTGTTAACACTCAGTTGAATCTGTCGTTCAGCCCTGTGGAGACTTGACGAACTGCAATAAATTGCGTAGTCATCCACAAAGAGGCATGAACGAACAGGTGAGCGCACGTTGTCCACAATACTATTTATCGCGATAGCGAACAACGTACAGCTCAGAATACTACCCTCAGGCACCCCATTTTCTTGAATAAAATCCTCGGATAAGGTGTTATTTAACCTTACCCGAAAGTGTCTATCCGACATAAAATTAGATATAAAAGAAGGAAGGTTTCCTCGAAACCCCCAATTAAAAAGTGTTTTCAAAATGCCGTACCGCCAGGTGGTGTCGTACGCTTTCTCTAGATCGAAAAAAACAGCCAGAAGGTGCTGCTTATGGAGAAAAGCGTCACGGACAGCCGTCTCTAGACGGACAAGATGATCCACTGTAGATCGGTTCCGGCGAAAACCACATTGAATATTAGATAGCAGATTGCGGGATTCTAAATACCATATAAGTCGTTTATTAATAATTTTTTCCAGTATTTTACATACACAACTAGTTAAAGCTATCGGTCGATAACTAGTTGGCTCTAATTTATCTTTGCCACTTTTATATAACGGGATAACGATTGCTTGCCTCCATAGTGATGGGAAATGATGAGATTCCCAGACACTATTGAAAAGGTCCAGAAGATATGCGTGTCCGGCAGGGGGCAGCTGCCGCAACATTTCATAGTGGATATCATCTGGACCGGAAGCTGTGTTACCTGCCTGGGAGAGGGCATAGGTCAGTTCATCTTGCGTAAAGGGGGAGTTATAATCCTCCCCCCGACTTCGACCAAAATCAATAGTACGGCGCTCGATGCTCCGCTTATGCACCGCGAACTCGTTAGAGTAGCTCGCAGTGCTAGAAATAGAGACGAACATCGAGCCCAATATATTGACGACCTCCACAGGGGAGGAGACAAGCGAACCGTTAGACATGAGGGCAGGTACACTATTAATTGAATTTTTGCTACTACTTAATTTACGAATATTGTCCCAAACTTTAATTGTGGGAGTGGTAATTGTAAGGGTTGAAATAAACTGTCTCCAAGACTCTCTTCTGCTTTCTCGAATAACACGGCGAGCTCGAGCGCGTAGAATTCGGAATGACTCCAGATTCTCTTTAGTGGGGCGTCGATGGAATAGATATAGGGCCCTTTGACGGTCAGAAATAGCCAGGCGACACTCCTCGTTCCACCAGGGAACAGGATGGTGGCGCGGATTTGGCGAGGATTTAGGGATGGAAGCCCTTGCCGCCGCGATGACCGTCGAAGTAAAATGCCCAGCTTTACCATCGACGTCAGGATGTCGGGATTCACTAAATACGGCGAGCTCGCGGAATCTATCCTAGTCAGCACGTTTTAGCACCCATTGGGGTATTCGCACCGTACTTGGAGGATCTTTAAGAGGTGTAAGCAGAATTAGATAATGATCACTGCCACATAGGTCCGAGTGGACCTCCCAAAGGAAGTGAGCAGCGATCCAGGGACTACATAAGGTTAGGTCGATGGCAGAGGATACACCATTAAAGGTAGAGAAGTGTGTCTGGGTCCCGGTGTTCATTAACACCAGGTTTCCCGAGACAAGAATATCCTCTACCATCCTCCCACTGGCGTCTGTAAAATTAGACCCCCACACCAGGTTATGCGCGTTAAAATCCCCCAAGATGATATAGGGGGTGGGAAGTTGTATAAAGAGTGCCTCTAGAGTCCTCTTAGGAACACGCTCACCCGGTGGGAGGTAAATGCAGCATATTGTTACTTCCAAAGGGAGGGAGACTCTGACAGCAATAACTTGGAGATCAGAAACAATATTAATATTCTTATGATATATAGTGCTTCGTACGAATATAGCCACACCTCCGCTAGCCCGATCAAAGAGTGGCTTGTCGGTACGATACACATCGTACCCACGAAGCATCGGGTTGTCATTTGAGCGGAAGTGGGTCTCCTGCAAACACAAGATGGAAGGATGCAGGGAAGATATTTGTTGTTTAATTTCCTCTATACGAGCATAGAAACCCCTACAATTCCATTGTAGTAGCGTCATACTTAATTAATATAATATTTAGTTATCCTCGCAATCCATGTCACTATCCTTTAATAATAAAAATTGGTTGAGGGCCTTTTTAGGTCCTCTTGCCTTTCCCAGTCTCTCCTGGACCTCCCGCTTCAGGAGAGGCTTCGTTTTATTTTGGAGAGACTGGGTAGTCGGATCCTTGCGCGAAGGCTTTGTTAAGGCCTTCGACGCTTTTTTAATATTTATTTCGGCGGTCACTCGCTGGTCCTTCTTCAAGGCACCAGTGGGACTCGCCTTAGCGGCCTCACCTGTTCCGCAACTCGTCCCCACCTCCGGAAGCACAGAGGTGGGTGTGAGAGGCTCAACAACGGCCGCCCTTGATTTAGTACCCCGAGGTGGGCTCGAGGGGATTTCCCGAGGTGGGTTCGGGGGAGTTCCCCGAGGTGGGCTCGGGGGGGTTCCCCGAGGTGGGCTCGGGGGGGTTCCCCGAGGTGGGCTCGGGGGGGTTACCCGTGGTGGGCTCGGGGGGGTTCCTCGAGGAGGTCTCCTCGGTGGTATAGGTGGGGGAGACGACCGTTGTGGCGGTTTGGCCTCCTTTAAAAATTTAGGCGCCACAGAATTTGGCGCGGGATCAACATAAGTGTCTCGAGAAGAGACCAATGGCACTGGTCGCGTTGGCTCCTTAGCAAGATTAACTGCGCAATGGCAGTTGGGACAGTTTATATTTTGACTGACAATACGGCTATACGAAGTTTGAAATACCGGAGCTTGACTTGATACGTATTCCTTGCGTGCCTGGGCATATGAGATCTTCTTCTCAGATTGTATCTCCAGGACTTTCTTCTCTACCTTCCATTTAGGACAGGCCCGAGACCAGGCGGAATGCGGACCCTTGCAGTTGACGCAGTATTTAGGAGACTCGCATGGTGTTTCATGAGCCTCCTGTCCACAATCCGCACAGGTTGGGTTACCACGGCATCGCAGCTTCGTATGCCCAAATTCCTGGCACTGAAAACAGCGCCGAGGGTTAGGGACATACGGCCGGACCCTGAGCACGTGGAAGCCTGCTCGGACCTCCTTCGGAAGGGTAGGAGTCGCAAATGTTAGGATATACGTATCCGTCTTCTTTTCTTGTCCATTCTTTTTTGTGACAATACGGTACACTTCGGTGACATGCTGGGGGGAAAGCTCCTCACAGATCTCCTCAATGCTTACGCAGTCGAGGTCATAACAAGTGACCACTCCCTTGCAAACATTGAGGAACCTGTGGGGCTCCACCTTCACCTGTAATTTGCCGTATTACTCAACGGTATTTCGGAGAATCGCCATAATATTTGAGGATTGTGTGTCTGTCATAGTCTGAATCATAATGGTGCCATCACGCAGTTTCCTTATTAAAACGTCAGATTTTGCTGCTCCATTTATCACTCTTTCGAGGATAAATGGGCTGACACGTTTCAAATCTAGACTTTCTTCAACTCGAGACATCACCAGGAAGCGGAGCTGGGGCCTCACCACTTCCTGGCTTTTTATCAAGACAGGGCTGGACGGCCTTACCCGTTTCCGCTTCTTATCATTAATACGGCTCTGTGAGGGGCCGGGCAGTGAGATGCCAGTGGAACTTGGCAGTACGGTGCCAGCGGACAGTAAGGTGTCAGCTGTGACAAGAGACTCAATCATGAGTGGGAGGACAACCTGCAAAAGTACTCGGATCGTAGACCCAGGTTGATCCCAGTTGGTTCTACCACATAGGGCCCTGTTAACTCTTCCGACGAGAGGCTCCATACGACGCTAGACATGACAACCTTCATATGGAGCATCGCCGGAAGAGAGGTCACCGCAGCAAGTGTATGCAGGAAAGTGCTAATTTTACGTCCGGGACCCTCATGAACGCAACCGGTCTTTTCTCAAGGTAGGGTACCCGGTTGTCATCCCTAAGGCCCTTCTACCAAGATATTACAACCGGTGCACTTTCATTCGGGAGCTCAAGGCAGTGGTATCCAATAGTAAACCGAGAAGAGCCGGGTTAGTTGCCAAGGTTGTCAACGGAAAGGCCAAAGGCCTCTGTGCAGGATGAACGGTGGGGGAAAGGAAGAAAAAGGTAAGGATAGATAAAGCAAAGGGGGAAGAGTGAAAAAAAGGTGGAAAGTGAAGGAAGAAGAAAATGATGTGAAAGGAAAGATATAGGATAGGTTTGTCCCACACGAGGTACGTCCTGCACAGAAGCCTCCCCTTTTAGTCGCTTCTTACGACAAGCAGGGGTTACTGCGGGACTATTCTAAACCCCGTCCCGCAGGGGGGTATTTGATTTTAAATTAACATGGATCGCACACATCAAAGACATGAAAGTAAGGTGTGTAAAATCCCTCCATATAGTTAAAGTAGTTAGCAATCGTTTTGTTGAGGTGATAGGAAAACCTTGACGTGCCTCTAAAGGAGCCTGGTAAAATCGAAACCAAGCTATGGCACCTTTTTACACGGTTCCCTGGACCTTCGGCGTTAAAGATGCTAGATAATGTCCACCATGCTGGAATTTGACTGACTACTGGTGCTTTTCGTACCAGTCCAGTCAGCATATGTGCCGACACCGGTGAGCCCCCTCTTCCTTACTGGCGGTCCTATCTGCTGGCATCTTACATGTCAAAACTACATTGTATGCCAAAGCATGTTGCCTACTGTCCTGTGTTCCAGCCCCCCAACCGTGTCTGGTATGAAACCAAATGGCGTAGTGCAAGACTAGTTAAGATTATTATTGGTCTAACACATGTGGGATAGTCATTCCGAAGGCTATACCCACATCTCCAGGTCAAGTTGCTTCACGGAAAAACACGGTTGCCTCAATGCCATCTTGAACTTACCAACTTTACTAAAGCAACAACACCACACGTTATATAATAGAAAACTTTTAATGTGCTCGTCTTCACTCGCTTTCAAGGATTTCAGCGCATCTACTCGGACGGCTCTAAATCTGGGGCCTGCCTTTGTTGTGGAAGGGATTGATTTTAAATTTGGTTTACCTGGTAAATCCATTGTTTTTACGAAGTAATTACTGTAATTGTCACTGTTCTTTTATCCTTTTCACGGATTTCACGAGTGCTTTGTTGGCATTGTCCGCCTTGTACTCCTTGAATCTCTCCATTCAGATGATACACGAAGACATTTTTTAAATCAGTTTTTTAAACACCCGGCTTGCCTTCTGCTGTATTCCTGGTCACGCTGGTCTTTCAGGAAATGAACTGGTGGTCCAGGTGGTCAAGGAGGTGGTTCATTTCCTTCCTGAGGCGAGTTTGGGTGTCATGTTTTTAAACCTTAAGGGTTATGTTCGACGTGGGGTCTTACACACCTGGCACGAGCAGTGGGTCTCGACTCCTGCTCAGAACAAGCTGTGGTCCATCAGGGACGGTGTGTCGCGATGGCCCTCTTCTATACGGAAGTCTAGAAGAGAGGAGGTCATCGTGACGAGACTCCGCGTCGGGTATACATTTCTAACCCATGGATTTTTACTAAGAGGGGATCCACCTCCAGTGTGTTAGCTTTGCAATGCTCCCCTTAGTGTGTACCACATTTTGGTGGAGTGTCGCAGGTATGCCCCTATTCACCTGGCTCTTAATTTTTTAAAGGTGATCTTCGTTTTTTATTACTTGATGAAGTTATATGTTTACTCCATTTTATATGCCAGGCGAATCTTTTAAATTCCAATTGAGTTCACACTTAAAGAAAGATTGGTTCACTTGAAAATTATTATGTCATATTGAGATTATTTTAAACAATTTTATTATATTTCAATACGTTTGTTGTGTATTATTATCTTAATGTATACACCTGTGTTTTTTTAGCAGTTTTATCACCGCGAAACAGACTAATAGTCCATTTGAGTTACATTTCTATGGAGTATCTCAAATAGTCTTTGTCTCCTTTTATGATTTATTTCTAATATTATAATACACACTTTACTATTTTGTATAAATGTGTTATTTTATTTTAGTGCTTTGATATGCTTAGTCCGGCAACTGAATTATTTCTTATTATTCTCCCCTATGAATATTTTACTTTGATTTTAATTTTGTTTTTATCCGTGTTACTGGCTCCAAATGTACTCGATCTAGACAGGCACACTGTCCGTGTTACTAGTCGCACTGGTTTGTATAATTGACCCGAAACACTATTCCCTTGTGTCTATATCTTGTTCTAGAAGCCATATTGATTCAATTTTAAACATTGTGATTACTGTTTATTCTCACTTCAAGTTGACACTGACGACTCCAGCCTTGCATCGAATAATAAATGAGATGTGTTGTTGGTTGTTGAGAGTAAGCGGGCGAGTCTAGTCACGAAGTCACGACCCTACACGACCAATTAGTGTCCCAGTATAGTACAAGCTTAGCTGGGAGCTACATCGTGGCCAGAGACAGCCACGACCCAGGTACCCGGTACCCGGTACCCGGCTGAAAGGGAGAATCGTCCTTCCTTACCCGAACATCGGCCGGTTTGTGATCTACGTGGAGATTAGCTAGCTTAGATAGCTCAGTAGTTCAGTTAGTAGAGTCATAGTCATTTTATAGTACCGCGCCTTACTACCTCTTCGTTTTGTACTAATTATGAGTTATGGGTGATGAAGGTTGAATTTATAGTGTCTCCTCCTTTTCCGTGGAAAATCATTTAGATAAAAACCATCTTCAGTCCAACCAGGGTTCGAACCCTGATTTCCCCACCATTGGCAGTCCAATCTATTGTGAGAGTGATGCCTTAGACCACGTGTCCACTGAAACGGGTGTTTAAATTAATTAAAGTGTCTTTATTAAAGAATTGGCGTTGAAGTGTCTCCTGTCCACGAGTGTGTATTTGGCATCATGTCACTGGGTTCAAAGCTGACCCGGTTCAATGGAATGATTGTATTCAAAACTTTTTATTTAGATATTATTTGACAATATTTTTGGATATTTAAAATTTTGATTTTTCCACTCAAAATAGTTTAGTGATTACTAATTTTTGAAAAATTTGATTTTTTTGTAGTCTAAAATAGCTTCAAAAATTTTGTTCATAACCGATATATAAAGTAGGCCTATCTTTTACACGGTATAGGTCTAATGTTGGTTTATTTTTCTAAAATAGAGTTTTTTTTTGCTTTAGTTTAAATTGGATATCTGGGAATTAAGTTACAAGATAAGTAAGAATATATATTTTTAAACCTAAATAGCTTCAGGTTAATTGGGCCAGGGGGAAGACCTAGTTTAAGATGATGAAAGAGCTGCAATGAGGTGGACTGGATAGTACTATTTCAAGATAGAGATAGGGTGTAATGTGGTGGACTGGATAGAACTAGCTAAAGATAGGGCGTAATGAGGGGGACTGGATAGAACTAGCTAAAGATAGGGTGTAATGAGGTGGACTGGATAGAACTAGCTAAAGATAGGGTGTAATGTAGGGGGACTGGATAGAACTAGCTAAAGATAGGGTGTAATGAGGGGGACTGGATAGAACTAGCTAAAGATAGGGGTAATGAGGGGACTGGATAGAACTAGCTAAAGATAAGATAGGGTGTAATGTGGTGGACTGGATAGAACTAGCTAAAGATAGGGCGTAATGAGGGGGACTGGATAGAACTAGCTCAAGATAGGGCGTAATGAGGTGGACTGGATAGAACTAGCTAAAGATAGGGTGTAATGAGGTGGACTGGATAGAACTAGCTAAAGATAGAGATAGGGTGTAATGTGGTGGACTGGATAGAACTAGCTAAAGATAGGGCGTAATGAGGGGGACTGGATAGAACTAGCTAAAGATAGAGATAGGTGTAATGTGGTGGACTGGATAGAACTAGCTAAAGATAGGGCGTAATGAGGTGGACTGGATAGAACTAGCTAAAGATAGGGCGTAATGAGGGGACTGGATAGAACTAGCTCAAGATAGGGCGTAATGAGGGGACTGGATAGAACTAGCTAAAGATAGAGATAGGGTGTAATGTGGTGGACTGGATAGAACTAGCTAAAGATAGGGCGTAATGAGGTGGACTGGATTAGAACTAGCTAAAGATGAGATAGGGCGTAATGAGGTGGACTGGATAGAACTAGCTAAAGAAATAGGGGTAATGAGGTGGACTGGATAGAACTAGCTAAAGATAGGGTGTAATGAGGGGACTGGATAGAACTAGCTAAAGATAGGGTAATGAGGTGGACTGGAAAGAACTAGCTAAAGATAATGGAAGAAATTAGGGGTAATGAGGTGGACTGGTTAGAACTAGCTAAAGATAGGTGGGTAATGAGGTGGACTGGATAGAACTAGCTAAAGATAGAGATAGGGTGTAATGAGGTGGACTGGATAGAACTAGCTAAAGATAGGGGTAATGAGGGGGGACTGGATAGAACTAGCTAAAGATAGGGTGTAATGAGGGGACTGGAAGACTAGCTAAGATAGGAGTTAATGGGGGACTGGATAACTAGCTAAAGATAAGGGTGTAATGAGGTGGACTGGATAGAACTAGCTAAAGATAGTAGGGTAATGAGGTGGACTGGATAGAACTAGCTAAGATAGGGCGTAATGAGGGGGACTGGATAGAACTAGTAAAGATAGGGTGTAATGAGGGGACTGGAAGAACTAGCTAAAGATAGGTGGTGTAATGTGGTGGACTGGATAGAACTATAGTAAGATAGGGGTAATGAGGGGACTGGATAGAACTAGCTCAAGATAGGTAATGAGTGACTGATAGAACTGTAAAGATAGGAGTAATGAGGTGGACTGGAAGAACTTGCTAAGAAGATAGGGTGTAATGTGGTGGACTGGATAGAACTAGCTAAAAGAATAGGGTGTAATGAGGCGGACTGGATAGAACTAGCTAAATAAGATAGGGTGTAATGAGGTGGACTGGATAGAACTAGCTAAAGATAGGGTGTAATGAGGGGACTGGATAGAACTAGCTCAAAGATAGGGCGTAATGAGGGGACTGGATAGAACTATTTTAAGATAGGGTGTAATGAGGTGGACTGGATAGACTAGTAAATAGGTAAGAGTGACTGAAGAACTAGCTAAAGATATGGTAATGGGGGACTGGATAGAACTAGCTAAAGATAGGGTGTAATGAGGTGGACTGGATAGAATAGCTAAAGATAGAGATAGGGTGTAATGTGGTGGACTGGATAGAACTAGCTAAAGATAGGGTCGTAATGAGTGGACTGGATAGAACTAGCTAAGATAGTAGGGTGTAATGGGTGGACTGGATAAACTAGCTAAGATAGGCGTAATGAGTGGACTGATAGAACTAGCTCAAGATAGGGGTAATGAGGTGGACTGGATAGAACTAGCTAAAGAATAGGGTGTAATGAGGCGGACTGGATAGAACTAGCTAAAGATAGAGATAGGGTGTAATGGGTGGACTTGATAGAACTAGCTAAAGATAATAGGGTGTAATGAGGTGGACTGGATAGAACTAGCTAAAGATAGGGTGTAATGAGGTGGACTGGATAGAACTAGCTAAAGATAGGGGTAATGAGGTGGACTGGATAGAACTAGCTCAAGATAGGGCGTAATGAGGTGGACTGGATAGAACTTACTCAAGATAGGGGTAATGAGGGGCCTGGATAGAACACTATAAGATAGGGTGTAATGAGGTGGACTGGAAAACCAGCTAAAGATAGGGTAATGGTGCTGGATAGAACTAGCTAAGATAGGGCGTAATGAGGTGGACTGGATAGAACTAGCTAAAGATAGGGTGTAATGAGGTGGACTGGATAGAACTAGCTAAAGATAGGGTGTAATGAGGTGGACTGGATAGAACTAGCTAAAGATAGGGTGTAATGAGGTGGACTGGATAGAACTAGCTAAAGATAGGGTGTAATGAGGTGGACTGGATAGAACTAGCTAAAGATAGGGCGTAATGAGGGGGACTGGATAGAACTAGCTAAAGATAGGGTGTAATGAGGGGGACTGGATAGAACTAGCTAAAGATAGGGCGTTTTGAGGGGGACTGGATAGAACTAGCTAAAGATAGGGCGTAATGAGGTGGACTGGATAGAAATAGCTAAATATAGGGATAAGTGACGTATAGTACTTTTGTAAGTGTGGCGATGAGCTTTCTAGTTTCTAATGCCATATATAAGTAGAAACATGCTTAGGTGGCCGCATGGTCTTAGGAGTCACTCTCATGTTAAACTAGACTGCCAATAACAAGGAGATTGGGGTTCGAATCCTGCTCGGGTGTACTGAGGGTGGTTTTTCCAAAATGGTTTTCCATTCTCCTTCCACGCTAATGTGGATACATTTCCTCTAAATTCAAACTTTCTCATCCCTAAATTATTAGCGTAATTAGTATATATGCGTATAACCTAAACAGGTAGTAGGACTCGGTTATAAAAAATAAATAAATAAATAGAAAACATAAACTTTACAAACTAAATTTGTCATAGGGAAAATTAAGATTTTTTTACGTTAACATTTATTATGAGAATAAAAAATTAAATCGTGTGATTATTGGTTTGTTGTATTAAAAAGGTGTCCAATATTGTTTACTGTCATTTTTTTCCGTTCAATATTGGTAGAAGTGTTTCGTTTTATTCGAAATATATCAACCAGGAGAAATTTCAACAATTAGTACAAATACACTAACTTGACACGAACATCGCAACTAATAAACTATGTGATAAAGTTTGTATTGTGTCATACAATTTATTTTATAAGGTAATTATGACCACATTGTGTCAATGCGCCATGAGTTCATGGACGAATACCACACACACCTGGGTACTGAACCTGGACCCTTCGTGTGTAACTAAAATATGAGTCCCGTGCTCCTAGTAGTCAAAATTCCACAAATACACTTAAGAAACAACTTAGATTAATACCTGGCTTGGACTCTAAGCCTACAAAAAAACCCAAATAAGTTATCTGGGGGATAAAAAAAATTGAGTCAGCGTAAAAAAATAATTGTTATACTCCCACAGCTAACTAGTCTATTGACCTAGCTTCTAATTCCCTTCTAAAAGATTTGAAATGAGAGAAGAAACACCACTTGGTGGGGCAGACTTTCATAGCTTCACATGTGGCTCAAACCTTCCATCAGCAGTTTCATGACACACCTCACCAGCAAAATAATATCATCTTCTTAACTTCTTATAATGGCTCCATGACGACATAACAAAAAAAAAAACCTATCAGACTAGATCCTTAAAAGCGCTTCACTGAGAAGGTTGGAACAATTTTCCAAGACCCAGAGAACGTGCAGGCATCTACCTCATTTAAAAGAAGTGTCTCTCAGGAAAGGTCTTCTATACGAGATCCTGGAATGACACTCCTCGTAGTCACCATTTCTATGGTCTACCGGCTCACATTAACGGTGCTGGCTTCACATCTTGACAGTTACAAACTTACTGCCTCGTTCTTCTAATTTGGCCAAGCTGGTTCCCTAAAGGTTAAAGGGGTTTTGCTGCTCCTCCACCATGCGTGTGTCCTATAGTTTCTCTAGTCAGCTGAAGATAATAATACCAAATTAAACATATAAAGTTGTTGGAGCAAAAAAAAAAAATACATCTTTTAAAGTGAAATAAAATGTGTCTCTTCTTATTCTCCTACTGTGTTTTTACCTATTCTTATTGCTTCTGTACTTCCCCTATCTCTTCTGTTCTTGTTTTAAGTGTTCCTTCTGTTTTTGGTTACCCCTGTTCCGGTAACAATAACTACCTAAAATGATACAATGACATCCCCGTCGCTAATCATAAAATCATCGGGGAAAAAAATGATGTTTCACTCGACCCATCTCTTCAGAAGCGTGGCGTTAAAAACTACTTTGTTAACTTTTCCCTCCAACTCAGCTAGCTCGAACGCATTGTGGTGGATTATCCTAGTGATTACATAGGGACCAGAATATAGAGGAAATAATTTCTTTGTCTCCTTGCTGAAATAATCCGATACCGGGCTGTCTCTTAACAACACTTTATCGCCCAATACAAAAGGTGGTGTACATTTCTTTTTCTGATGTTTGAGACGACTAGCGGCCATCTTCTGGAGAAATTGGGTGGCTTTTTTTTTTAGTAATGGTAGAACGACTTCAGGGCTTGCAGAATCGGGTTTCTTCTCTGACAACCTTGGTTCAGAAAAGAGCTGATCTAGGAAAGTCTCCTTTCTTATTCCGAAATGGACTTCATATGGCGTGAGTAGTGTAGAGTGGTGGGTTAGTGAGTTCAACAATTCCTCTAGAAGTGGTACATAGGACGGCCATATTGTGTGTTTGTGCTGACAATAGCATCTCAGGAATCTCCCGACCTCCCTCATACTTCGCTCGCAAGGATTCGACGCGGGATGTCTGATGGAGCTAAAAGTGGCTTGCACCCCTAGGGCACTGAGATCCTGTGACCATTTCTTACCAGTGAACTGGGTTCCGTGGTCAGAGAGGATCTGTAATGGGACACCCGCGCTTTGCACATAGACACGCACCCGGTTCAGACACGCGTCCGTGGTGGCCCTCTTCATACAAAATAGCATAGTGAATTTAGAAAAAACATCAACCATCGAAAATATGTATGTTAGGCCTCTCGTAGCTTTAGGGAGAGGTCCAAAAATATCCACGGCCACTAGATGATTGGGTCCCTTTGGTAGGATGGCTTGATACTCGCCTTCATATGTGACTTTACCAGGTTTGGTTTTCTGGCACACCTCGCACCTACGAATTAACCGGTTACAATCGGAGTATAAACCGGGCCAATAAACATACCTCCGGAGAAGATGATAGCACTTAAATGCCCCGAAATGCCCAAGTTTTAAATGAGCGTGATTTACAAATCTTTCCCTCAAAGAGGTGGGCAGGTAAACCTGACCGGAAAAATCCAGGGGATGTTCTGAAGTGGTTTTCTTGTATAGGATTCCCTGGCTTAGGGCGTATTTCTGTGCGGCCTTGATGGTTTTGGCTGACTTCTCACCCAGCGTATGAGGTAGTTCCAGCTGTTGCATCAATTTGAGGGTTTCCGGGTCTTTCCGCTGTAGTGCGCCGATGTCTCTCAGCTGTTCTTCAAAGTTTAGGTGCCCATCTAGCTGCGCCGGAAGCACCAAGAAACTGTCCGAAGTCCTCGGCAGTTCCTGCTCTGGTTGCCCTTGCGCGTTAGTTGGAAACCTACTCAAAGCATCTGCCTGATGGTTATCTTTCCCTGGAAGGAATGCTAACTCTAAACCAAACTCCTGAATGGCTAACACCCACCTGGCCAACCTGTCACTTTTTAGCCGACACGTAATCATAAAAGTCAAAGCTCGGTGGTCGGAAAGAATGACAATTTTCTGCCCCAGTAATAAACTCCTGAAACGCTGCAGGGCCCAGACGATCGACAGGCACACTGTTTCTGTCACGGTATATCTGCGTTCCACGGGGTTCAGTTTTCTACTGTTCATGGCCACGTATTGATGCTGTCCTTGATCATTTAGCTGGCTGATGATGACTCCAAGTGCGTAGGCACTGGCATCGGTGGTGACGAAAAAGGTCTTCCCTAAAATTGGTTGCTTGAGGTTCCGGGACTCGAGGAACAAGTTCTTCACTTCTTTAAAAGCCGTCTCCTCGACTTCTGTCCACCTCCTTTGGAAATAACCAGATAGCGCTAACTGCCAACAATTGGGGTTTTACATAAGTCCCTTGTCATTTATCCAATTTTCTCTTGGAGAGCTGTTCACGTACCCCCTGAAAGGTGCCCGCGTACCCCAGTTTGAGAACCGCTGATCTAGTAGTTAGGGGTCATATAAGCCACGTAGTGCTGTTGAGAGGGGTGGAGGGTGGAGCTATAGTGTCTACATGGTGGTACATGGGGGAGGGAACATCAAAAAAGGTAAGTAAAAAGCGTTAAATTGTTAATGGATGACCCTCTAAGAGGAATAGCGATAGAAAAATATTATCAAACAATATGAAATAGCCACCTTGTTTAAGCAAAAATTATTTAAATAAAGAATACACATATGACATAATATGTTGATAGTTCTTACTAATTTCTCCAGAAACACAACTGTGGGACCATCACTAAACTGCAAGTGTGATTTTGCTAATTGTATCCCTACGCTCACGATTTACTCTTTGTATCCTTACAAATAACAAGTTTCTTGATATAATATGTTTATGAAAGGCTCTCTCTAAATGCGACTGGTAGAGCGTCCTGGTGCTGCTGACGTGTCGTATGTGCGAAGCAAGCTCCTCAATTTCGGACCATGGGGACAATTGAAAAGCGTCCTAAGTACAAAGTGTTTTACATACATGCATGCATACATACATACATAATCACGCCATCCCCTTACGATTTAGGCAAGAAACTGTGATTATAGCTCAATAAACAACGTCGTCGTACTTAATCCATCCTCACTAACTTTCTCCGTACTTCCCTATCCTTGACTATTCCCTTCGCTTCAACAACATCCATACACCGAGTCATACATGCGCTTTTAATCTTAAAATTCAATGTTTTTCTTTTTCAAATATCTATCTACAATATTTAGCCCCGTCTTACATGGCCTACAACTTCCTTTTGATCTTTTGATCCATACACTATACCTTCATATATTTGTTTCGTCAGTAGATCCACACTCATCCTCTCAATATGCGCAAACCAAGACACTTCTTTCGCATTGACCTTTTGAATTTCCTTTCAAACCACACTCCCTCAGCACCCATTCAATACTTACTTTGTTCATACGCGTTTTTCCTCATACATTGTAATGTAATTGATTTTCCCCTGAAAAGTATGTGAAAGCATTGACAAGAATATCGTCCTAATTTTATAAACGTCTTATTTCATTTAAATTATATAGTATATTACGTGGCGCTTAAATCACGTCTTCCTCTAAATTATTTACTAGTTCGCGCCTCGTGGTAAGATGGCAGCATCTACTGGAGTTAAACTTAAGAAATGTTAATGTCTTTTAACGTAATACAGACAAGTTAAGATCTTTTAAAGTATTTTCTCGTCGAGAAGCTTCCAAACGCAATAGGTATTTTTGTTCTGGGTTTGTAGGTGTGTAATTTACCGTTAGGAAGATTCCTTCGAGAAGCTTCTATTGAACTCAGATATATGTGACTTTTAGAAGCTCCGTATTTTACTGTGCAATCGGTCGTGGTCTTGAATGGACGTGCTTTAAGCGATCAGTGATTATAATTGTTAGGCCCTCGACATGATCGTGTTTCGATTAAAAAATATTAATAACAATATGATTTAAATTTAAAGAATAAACAGATATCAAACTTTATGTGATATATTATCATTTATTAAAGTCTAATGATAAGGAACGAGGCATTATAAGTAAAGCACATAGTTGCGTAATAGAAATAATGATTTACGGAGTGACTTATAAATGACTCTGTTATGTAATATAGCAAATAGCGACACAACGTGGGGCATTTATAATCAAAAATATTACGAAGTGTAACAAATGACGTATAACTAAGGGGCTGAACGCGAAAAGTGTAACAAATAGCATTCCAACGAGGGGCTGAAGAAACGTAATGTAACAAATGGCGACACAACGTGGGGGTTAATAGGCGACTATTAACGCTCGCCAAGACTCGTAATGTAACAAATAGCATTCCAACGTGGGACCACCCGTATTCGTAATGTAACAAATGGCGCTACAACTTAGGGGCTCGAATACCGCGAACTGAGACAGAGGTGCGTCACTGAGCTAAAGGAAGAGACGGCACACCAGGAGACGGCACATAATCACCAAAGGACGGCACACCACACCAAGGAGACAGCACAGTCAAGAAACAGCGCAAAGGACTGTTGGAGACGGCACACCTGCAAGAGACGACACGCCGACGGCACACCTGCAAGAGACGGCACACCAACGGCACACCATCAAGGAACGGGACTGAGGACCTTTTGGAGACGGCATGCAGTCAAGAAACAGCGTCGAGGACAGATAAGTGGTCAACAGAAGCTGTAACTCTAATAAAAAAAAAAATAAAAAAAAAAATTTTTTTTTATCTAATTTCAATTGTGTATTTTGGGGGTAGTAAAATTTTGTTTCTATATGTTGGGATTTCACAAATCAAATTAAAACTAACAATATAAAAGTGTATGGGCCTAATTTTAAATTAAATTTCTCACTATAAAAAGTAATTCTTAGATCAATAGTACTTGAAATTTGTCAAGGCCTAACACAAATTAATTCATAGATTAACTTAAGAAAAATTTATTTAAATTTTCAACATGGCAGACAAGGTGATAAGAGAACCTGAAGAGTATGATGATGAAGACACAATGCCATTTATTTATGAGGAGGATGAAAGGGCAGGTCAATTCAGGAGGGCAAATTGTGAACAGGAACAAGAAGGGAGTGAGGAGGAAATAGGGGCTAGCTCTGGGGAGGTAGCAAGTAACGAAGTAATCCTGCAAACGCTGAATCAAAGTGTAGGGGGAACAATAACCTTAGTGGAAGAGAGAGTGGCTAAACCAGTAGAACAAGTAGATCTTTTAAATGCTATATTAGAAAAAATTGATCGAACTGCATCAGAAAATAAACAGGATTTTAAAAAGGATTTGGAAAAAATGGGACAAACTTTAGAAACTAAACTCAACCAAAAGGTCGACGAACAATCAAAGAATATAAATAAAAATATAAATAAAAAATTTGAGAATTTAGAATTAATTAATCAAAATTTTATCCAACAAATTAATGAAATTAATGACAGGGTTTCAGAAGGAGAAAAAAAACAAGGAAATTTAGAGGTTAGGCAGGAAAATCTAAGAAAGGAACAGTTTAAGTTAATCGATCAAATATCTTCAGTGACAAACAAAACAGAGGGTTTGGAGAAAAAATTAGATAAAGAAACCAGTAAATTAGAAAAACAAATACAAACACAGGATATACAGATAGCACACAACAAATCAGCTGTTCAGGTAGTGCAATCCAATTTGGAAATTCAAATAGAAAAGGTGAGGTTAGAAATTGAAGGGCAAGAGGATGCTAATAGGCAATTTATTAAAGAAAATATTAATGAGGAGATTCAAATAGAAAGGAAAGAAATTGTGGAGATAAAAGAAATTGTAAATGAAAACAAAAAAACTGTTGGCACTTTATATCAGAAAATAAACAACTTAGCTGATCAAGTACAACTTAACAAAGGTAGGGGGACAGATAACAAAAATGGGAGTAGTCACAATCTCTTAACCAAAAATGTCAATGACCTTACTTTGTCACTCATTCCTAGGTATAGGGGAGCAAAGGGCAAAATATCTGTGGCTCAATATTTGCAAAAAATTGAGAGAGTTTGGAAAGAAGAGGATTTAATGGAAAGGAACAAAATTGAAATTTTGCTCTCATGTTTAGAAGGGGAGGCTAGGAACTGGGCCAGTTATTTAGAGGATGAATGGGAGCCCAATTTTTTTATTGTGAGGATAGGTGTGGAAAGTGACCCACCTCCTTAACACTTCAATACAGTCCAACTTTGGAAAGTATAATTCCAGGTTAGGCTAGCTTAAAGGAAGAGAGAGAGAGAAAGAGGGGGTGAGAAATAAATATAATGTAATTAGAATTATTAAGTAACAAGCTCTTAGTATATTATGTAATTTTATCTTCTTAACCTTGTAAATAAGGGCCATTTCATTGTAAAGATTAGTATGGAAGATGACCCTCCATAATATTTCAATACAGTCCAACTCTGGATAGTAAGGACAAGTACTTCATTTTGTTTCATTCATTTTGTTTTCATTATTAATGACAAATTCAAGGGAGGGAAGCATCCTCTGAAGTGCTTGGTGAAGGAAGGAGAAGAAATGGATTTATTACAAAGTATAGTCAGTTGAGGGAGGGAAGCATCCTCTGAAGTGCTTGGTGAAGGAAGGAGAAGAAATGGATTTATTACAAAGTATAGTCAGTTGAGGGAGGGAAGCATCCTCTGAAGTGCTTGGTGAAGGAAGGAGTAGAAATGGATTTATTACAAAGTATAGTCAGTTGAGCGTGAGGGTGTACCCGGAAAGCACCAGGTCAGACAGGTAATTTAAGACAAGCTTATAATAAAAATTGAGTTGAGGCAGGTAATTTCTGCTATACAGTGACATGTTGTGATGTCAGGACTTGGATTCTTCGACGTTTGGCAAGAGAGTAGTTTTGTCGCAGAGGTCTGACTACCTTGTGAGTTTTAGGGGGCAGGGATTGAACCTGGGCCACCCGAGTTATGGGAATTTTGTAAGTGTTAGGGGGCAGGCATTGAACCTGGACCACCCGTATTAGAGTTTTGAGAGTTTTTCTGGGCCAAGGGGTCAGCAGAGTTCTGAACCGCCTGTGGTTACCAGACATTTGAACGAGGTTTGGACCGTTAAGAGAACGCCTCTTGTGTGTTTTGAAGGCCTGAGAAATGGGATTGTCGGTCACTGTATGCCGGGAAGTATCCTGAGGATACGTTCCAGTTTTTGGGAGTTAGCCTTTATTGAGCCTGTTATAAAAATAAATCAATATTATGTCACAAGTTTAAAGCAACTTTCTTTTAAATAAAATTTTTAATCATAATAATAAATAATAATTAATTATAAGAATATTTCAAAATGTGAGCTTGTATTAAACCACTAAGGTCTTGTTAGAGATTGTATATACTATGGTTCTCTGTGCTGTGGAGAGATTCAACATCGAGTTGTTGTTTTTCATTTTGTTTTACTAGGGGTTAAGTGTCATACTAATTAAATCAATGATACTGTATGATAATAATAATTTTCTGTTGTTAGACAATGTATGTGTATGATATTGCCATTTCTATGATTTAAACAATGTACTTATATGTTTTACTAGTTAATTATGTTTATTTTAATTTTTTATGTTAAGTTAAGCTATTTTCAGCAAATGTGGTGCTCATATAGCAAATTTTAGTTGACCGTTTGGTACATAAAGTTGTAAATGTTTGTGATCATATAGCAAGTTTGGCCAAGAGACTTTTAAGAGTAAGTGTAACAAAGTGTTAAGAGCCTTTGTTAAGTGTGTGAAAAAAAAAATCACAAAAGTGGATCCGTGAAGGATCATGAAACGAAGTGCAACAATTATTTAAAGAAGATTCTATAGAATTTAAAAAAAAGACAAGACATAAAGGAAATGCAAATTGCTTGACAAGAATTAATTAAAAGACACTTCGATTTGAGACAATTAAATTAAATTTTCTTGATATAATAAACTTAGACTATGTTATGTCAGTTAATTATAATTAGGCTGACATCTTACTTAGATATTTTATTTCATTTAATCATAATTATACTAAATGTTTTACTTAGATTATCTTATTTTAGTTAATCCTAATTATAACAGATAAATTTTATTTTAATGCTTAATTCATATAACTTACACTTCAAAATATTGAACTTGATGCAATTTTGTTAATTCT
This sequence comes from Timema cristinae, assembly GCA_039000515.1. NCBI lineage: Eukaryota > Metazoa > Arthropoda > Insecta > Phasmatodea > Timematidae > Timema > Timema cristinae. The sequence continues at coordinate 170,604 of JBCFYV010000375.1, forward strand.
ATACAGGATGTTTAAACATATTGAACTTGATACAATTTTGTTAATTCTATACAGGATGTTAAAAAATATTGAACTTTAAGTAAAATTTTGTGAAACTATACAGGATGTTTCAAAATAGTGAAACTTTTGTAAAATTTGTAAAACTTATACAGGGTGTAAGAAAAATGATCATGTCGTCTTTTCTCGTCTTTTAATTTTTTTTAGCAAAGCGTATCAAAAAGTATACGACTAGGTCTCTACTTTCAGATACACTTTGGGGGGTATTGTAATGTAATTGATTTTCCCCTGAAAAGTATGTGAAAGCATTGACAAGAATATCGTCCTAATTTTATAAACGTCTTATTTCATTTAAATTATATAGTATATTACGTGGCGCTTAAATCACGTCTTCCTCTAAATTATTTACTAGTTCGCGCCTCGTGGTAAGATGGCAGCATCTACTGGAGTTAAACTTAAGAAATGTTAATGTCTTTTAACGTAATACAGACAAGTTAAGATCTTTTAAAGTATTTTCTCGTCGAGAAGCTTCCAAACGCAATAGGTATTTTTGTTCTGGGTTTGTAGGTGTGTAATTTACCGTTAGGAAGATTCCTTCGAGAAGCTTCTATTGAACTCAGATATATGTGACTTTTAGAAGCTCCGTATTTTACTGTGCAATCGGTCGTGGTCTTGAATGGACGTGCTTTAAGCGATCAGTGATTATAATTGTTAGGCCCTCGACATGATCGTGTTTCGATTAAAAAATATTAATAACAATATGATTTAAATTTAAAGAATAAACAGATATCAAACTTTATGTGATATATTATCATTTATTAAAGTCTAATGATAAGGAACGAGGCATTATAAGTAAAGCACATAGTTGCGTAATAGAAATAATGATTTACGGAGTGACTTATAAATGACTCTGTTATGTAATATAGCAAATAGCGACACAACGTGGGGCATTTATAATCAAAAATATTACGAAGTGTAACAAATGACGTATAACTAAGGGGCTGAACGCGAAAAGTGTAACAAATAGCATTCCAACGAGGGGCTGAAGAAACGTAATGTAACAAATGGCGACACAACGTGGGGGTTAATAGGCGACTATTAACGCTCGCCAAGACTCGTAATGTAACAAATAGCATTCCAACGTGGGACCACCCGTATTCGTAATGTAACAACATTTCTTGGACATCTCATTCCAACTGTATTCACCTTGCTTTTGTGTTTCTCCTTATAGACCCACGCTTCACATCTATAAAACAATGTTGGCGTTAACATATTTATATATACTGCTGTCTTTGTCACTTTTTATTATACTTCATTCTTTGCAATAGTCCACATACATCCAACCACTCTCCAAGATGCATTCACTCGTCTGTCGATTTCACCAACCATCCTTCCAGTTTTACAAAACATTCTGCCCAGATACACAAGATCATTCACTTGCTCTAACAGTTTTACATTTATACTAAGCTGACAATCATTTCCTGATCCGTCCTTTCAAAAACCAATAGCTTAGTTTTGGAGACATCTATATGAGGATCCATTCTGTCAGTTGCCACACTCGTGATTTAATGCATTCTGCAAATCACTATCATTTTCAGCCATTAACACGGCATCATCTGCATATAACAGCACTCTCACATTCACATGCCCATTTTTAAACCAACCGCGTTCTCACAAGCATCCCTCATAAACTTATCCATAACTACATTAAACAACCATGGATACATAACACAACCTTGTCTAACACTCTGTTCAATGTCAACATTCGCTCAAAGCTCCATCCACCCTAACTCACCCTTTACTTCCATCATACACCGCCTTAATTGCATTTACTAACCATGCACCCACACTAAGTGTTTTGAGTCGTGCTATGCCTGCAAATCAAAGTGTAAACCTCAAACGTTCACTCAAACCGCTAGTGACATTGATTTTAAAAATATATTTATGATAGGTATCTTAGAATTTATTTAGTGACAACTGTCTTTTACTGACGGGAAGATCGAGTTTCGAATCTCGGTCAGGTGTACTGAAGATTGGTTCTCCAAAATGGTTTTACACTCTCTTTCCAAGAAAATGCGGGTACGCTTACTATAAATATAACCTTCCTCATTCCTAAAACCATTAGCGTAATCAGTATATGTGCGTGTAACCCAAACGGGTAGTAAGACGTGGTGCTAAAAAAACCTGTCTATCTCCAAACTATCCTTGCATGTTGTCAAAGGAAGGGCATCAGTTTGCTCTCTTTAGTTATCTAAAACATATTAGTCATGCAGTGGCCAGGTTTGCTAGGATCCAGTGCTACCACTAGTAGCTCTTGGAAATGAGAGGACATTTCTTTGCAGCAAGGTACTACGTTGGTTATGTACTCCGGAGTCACTCTTGTCAATTCCAAAAGGGAATTCGTTTCCACAAACTAGACTGGATATAGAGCCTGTTGGTAGTTCTGGACTGCGCATGCGTGACATATTACCACGTCCATTGACACGTGACAGAAAGGGAGACTGTCTATATTCTAGAGTGTGGAAACATGGTTCAAGTAAAGGTATGAATGAATCATCGGGCACCATAAATTAATTATATACACTGTAGAAGGTCACTTTTTGAACAAAGTAAGGGGAAATTTTAAACCAGTTACTACCCAATGGCCATTAATTCCTCTATATTTCTATTTTAACCTCCTGTGACTGGCGCTGTCATATTATCGCAACAAATGTAATTATTTTTCAAATTGAATGCAATTAGGTTAGATCCCTCCAAGTGTTCCCCAATTAGCTCCTGTTGCGTAGTGTGATGTAATCTAACATGTTTATTTTTTGAAATATGGCGCCATGCAGGAATGTTGTGAATACGCAACGCCGCCAGTCACTATGTTTACATTGCATAGTTTGTGCAAGTTCTCTCGCGTGTCTGAAAGTTATGAATTGAAGGAACTCAAGGAAGAAAAGTATTTTAAAGTTATGTTTTTTGTTACTGTTTGACGTCATTGTAATTTTATTATTTTTTAAATAAAATTTACTAAAATACAATATTATTCAAATATTTAATAATATTGCTTCAATAGTAATATTATGTATCAAAGTATGTGTTTTTGATTATTACTAAGAACATTATAGGATGTTGCAAAAATGCACCAGCGCCATTCCTCATGTTATCTTTCTAGTTCCAGTCCCCGAAGGTTAACTTATCTGGGTTTTTCCTTTAATGGTCAAACAACTATCATTATTTATTATGTTTTTGTTTGAGTTAATCCATAGTTTGCTTTTAGATTTATAAAGAAAAATAATACAATTGGGTGAAATTAAAAAATATGATGTTTTGGTGGGGGTTTATTTGGGGTGTCTTTGGTAACACTTTTTCTAATATCGAGCCTCACCACTGTAGTCGTGAGATGTTTTGTGTTTGACTACTCGGAGCCTTAGCTCACGCTGATTGGGTTGTTAGGTTGTTTCAGATGATTAAAAGACTGTGAGAGAGGGCTGAGGGTAATCAAAAACCTCCACATAAATTTACATAAAGAATGTTTTGGTAACAGAGGATTCTTCAAAATGAGGGCTATAACGTTATCGTGCTATGCAAATTGGGCGCACCTGCAAGAAATAGTCAATGGCGGTGTCGACTCTGCGTTATCTAAAAAAGCTGATTCAGGCGAATATAAAAACCTATCTCCCATCAAAATAAGTATTTTACTCACGAACAAGTTAGGTTATGTTTCCATGGCTGCCCCAGGCCACCTTTTTTCTGGAGGAGTAGTCAAGTCAAGGAATTAAAATGATGTATTATTAATATATTCAAATTAACTAATCTCTTTTATGTTACAAAAATCAAGATGTCTTTCACTTCACATCGCTTTCTTTCTCCCGATTATTCTGCAGTGCGCAAGACAGCGAGAATGAAGCCCTAGGGAGTGGTAGACTGGAACTGAGTCAAGAGTGCTTCCATCTTTGTTGTAACTACCAAAACGCCGTCTGTTCTATGGGAGAAGGTTGCCCTCGGCTCGTAATAATACCTTGGTGCGACACTGAATGCTGATATTGTGGGGAGAAAGTCATGATTCACATTGATCTGAGTAATCAGGCTGGTATGTGACTGTAGTTGGTACCATGTGAACACCCTTTTACATCTTTAACTCAGTGGCGTGTGGTCAATTCTAGACAAAGGGAAGCAATGAGGCTACAATAAAGGAGGTCTGACGGAATCTAGGTTAATTGGAAGCTCTCACTGGTCCTTTTTTTTGGTACAATTTAAAGTATTACGTGGAAAAGAAGGGGGTAGCACAAAATAATTAGTTATCTTAGAAATAATACTCAATCATTAAATTTTATGTATATAAGAGTATACATAATAATTGTAAATCTAATTCAAATAACATAATAATGATAATAATACTAATAATAATAATAAATATTGGTAAATTTAAGATTGCCGAAATTTTCTTTTGGGTTGTGGACTGCAACTCAGTTTGACCTTTGGCATGCCTTTTAACAGCTTTGAAAATATTATTAATATCGCAAATCCGGATTTATTCTACGCACCATTATCGTTAGTAAATAGTAAGGTCAAGCATATAGTTTTCCGTCAACCCAACACCCCGATGATTACTAAACCCTTTCATAAAATCTAGTATTGAAATGTCAGAGTTTTTGTTGTTGATTGGTTGCCTAAAGATGGAGTGGGTCTGCCTGTTGAATTATTTTATGTTTTTTTCGTCAAAAGACCTGGACGAAAAACTTTACTTCAAAATATTACTTAAGAGTTTTAACACAGCAGCGTTCACTTCCCCTGCTGCACTTGACGCACTCATCATTCTACTACTGTACGCAAAGAAACAAACCACTTCTCTTGGAGGATCAAACTAGCGTCAATATTCTGTAAAATAAAACTAAACTTACTGTAATTTGGTGATGGATACATTATTTTGTGAGATAGTGCCCATAATTATATCTAGAAACAATAAATATTGCTAAAAGCAACATAAAATTAAGATTTTAACAGTATTTTACATATGATTATACTTCAATCATGAAAGTAAACTGATCTAATACTCCCCGAGGGAAACGCTGCTTCCCTTTCCCCGATGAGGGCCGAACAGACCCGGAAACAAACGATCGACGGATTAAAGGCGAGACCAGCTGGCGCCTGGCTGACCGGTCAGTTTGAGAAAGATCGGCTTGCTCTAAGGAAGAAGAGCTGTCACCTCAACTATTATTAACAGTATACTTGTTGGAGAGGTTTATAATTATTATAATTTGTTTTAACTTTATTTTTCTCTTAATCTCTATATTCCTTTTTTAATTTTAGGGAAGTATTGCTTCCATTGAGTAAACGCCACTGCTTTAAATAATCGGTAGATACCAACCAAACTTTGTACGCACTATTGACACCGGATTTTGTTTTGGATCTTACTTTTGAAAATAAGCATGTCAAATAACTTTTTCAATTGACTTATAAAGTCCTAAACATATTTTAACATCTCAAACTATTATTATAAAATTTCAAATATAAGCAAAAATGTAATATGTCATACAATTTTAATGAAGAATATATAGATACACGGTAATCCCCATGGGGTTTAATAACATGAAATGAGAGAATCTCATATATATATTGAGGGGAGGGGCTGGAGGCATTTTAAAATAAGCTATTTCGATCAAGCTGGTATATAACTTATATTAATTACAACATAACGATTGTTTTCATGTGGCCATTATTAGCTTCGGCAAACGTGTTCACAACCTTTACTAAAAAAAAAAAAAATTCAATAATAATGATTGGACTTCAAAATGAAATAAGAATCATCAATACACAGTTATGAAATATTTCAAACTATTCCAAAATTCACCAAGCAATTCAAATTTATATTGTTTTTATAAAAATAAAATTAGTGATATTTGGTATGTAAGACACTTCCCAGATACCCATGTTGAAAAAAATAGTTTAAATTATTTTCAAATTAATTCACATTTTCAAAAATGAGTCCCCAGTAAACTACCCTTATGTCATTTTTTCCCCGCAAAACAAATATACAGTGTTTTATACCGTACCAAGTAAACGCTCTGCAAACATCCATTTTGAACAAAATAATTTGATAAATTTTAGGACAAAAAATATACAGCGCTAGGTTATATGCCTTTAAAATTTCAAAAGGAAATATAAAATTCTCATTATTAATCTCCAAAATGAATATTTTGATTAAACTATATCATGCGTATATTATATTTCACACAATCTGGATCTCCATGATAATAGGAATATTCACTTGAATTTTCAAAAATCAGTCATCATTAAACTACCGTTAACTTAAAATATAGTATAAAATCTATATTTTGCCTGAAGCTATGACCATACAACACTTAAATATCAAATCTGAACAATACCCATCAAACAATTTACAAACCGAATTGTAATTTACACATTTGGGAGTTTAGGGGCACAGAAAGCTCAAAAACTATCATAATATTTAGAAATAAATTACGATTATAACCATTTGGGGGGAGGAGGAGGTAGAGAATAGGGCGCATTGGCGGTCTTAGTTCACTAACAAAAGGACTGAACCTGTCGTAAGATAGAACACCTAATAATATATATATATAAAAGAAAGAAACAACACACGAGAAATGAAATATTAAAATTGTGATACAACTTTCAAAAAAGCAGTTTGAAGAAAATCTAATGTAAAAAATACATAACATAGCATTAACCAACTTTCTCCCTGCGGGACGGGGTTTAGAATAGCCCCACAGTAACCCCTGCTTGTCGTAAGAGGCGACTAAAAGGGGAGGCTCTTGTGCAGGACAACCTATCCTATATCTTTCCTTTCATCCCCTTTTCTTCCTTCTTTTTCTCTCTCCTTCCTACTTATTACTTTCTCTATTTTTCCCTTTCTTTCATTTCTTCCTTCTTCTACTTCTCTTTCTCTCTTTTTCCTTCTCCACCCTTATCTTTTTTCTCTCCTTCCTCACCTCTTTCTTCCCTTCCTCTGCCCTTCAGTCCTGCACGGAAGCTTTTTGGCTCCTCCGTCGATGACCTTGCAGCTAACATGGCTCTCCTTGGACGATTATTGGATACCACTGCTTTGAGCTCCTGAATAAAAGTGCGCCGGTTGTAATATCTTAGTAGAAGGGCCTTAGAGATGACAATAACCGGGTACCCTACTTTGAGAAAAGACCGGTTGCGTTCATGAGGGCCCGGATGTAAAATTGGCACTTTCCTGCACCCACTTGCTGCGACGACCTCTCTCCTGGCGATGCCCGATGCGAAGGTTGTCATGTCTAGCGTCTCATGGGATCTATCGTCGGGACAGTTAATAGGGCCTCGTGTGTTAGTACCAACTGGGATCACCCTGGGTCTACGATCCGAGTATTGCGCAGGTTGTCTCCAAATACGGCATGACTAATAACTTTGTCACCGCTGGCACCTCACTGCCCGGCCCCTCACAGGGTCGTAATAATGGAAAGAGGTGAAAACCGGATAGTCCGTCTAGCCTGATATCTAATACTCAGGAAGTGGTGAGGCCTCAACCCCGTTTCCTGATTATGTGTCGAGTAGAGGAAGAAGAAAACTTTAAGCATGCCAGCCAAATATTTCAATAATATACCTACGCGATGGAACTATACTGATTCAAACAATGACTGACATTCAGTCGTCAAATATAATGGGTTTAACTGAAATACCGATGAGCAACTCGACCAATTTACAGTTGAAGGTGGAGCGACACAGGTTTCTCAATGTTCGGCCATTGTCGAGATGCTTAATCCCGCTTCTGAGATTCCGGAGGTTGAGATGAGTGGCGGAACCGGTGAGATCGCAAAGACGAGTTTCACCGGTGCCTTGAGGAAGGACCAGCGAGTGACCGCCGAAAAAACTACTATAAAAAAGTGTAAAGGGTTTAAACAAAGCCTTCGCGCAAGGATCCACCGACCCAATCTCTCCAAAATAAACCAAAGCCTCTCCTGAATCGGGAGGTCCATGAGAGACTGGGAAAGGCAAGAGGACCTAAAAATGTCCTCAATAAATTTTTATTTTTAAAAGATAGTGACATGGATTGCGAGGATAACTAAATTTTATATTAATAAATAATGTCGCTACTACAATGGAATTGTAAGGGTTTCTATGCTCGTGTAGAGGAAATTAAACGACAAATTTCTTCCCTGCATCCTTTCATCTTGTGTTTGCAGGAGACCCACTTCCGTCCAAATGACAACCCGATGCTACGTGGGTACGATCTGTATCGTACCGACAAGCCTTTCTTTGATCGGGCTAGTGAAGGTGTGGCTATACTCACACGAAGCAATATATACTATAATAATATTAATATCGTGTTTGATCTCCAAGTGATCGCTGTCCGAATAACCCTTGCTATGGAAGTGACAGTATGCTGCATCTACCTCCTGCCAGGGGCACGTATTTCCAAGAGGACTCCATCAACCTAACTTTATGTATCCCCGGGATTGCTGATCACTTCCTTTGGGGGGTTAACTCGGACCTATGTGGCAGCGATCATTTCCCCATTCTGCTCTCACCACTTCAAGATCCTCCCAGTATAGCACGGGTAACACAATGGGTTATCAAACGTATTGACTGGGATGATTTTCTCAAGCTCGGCGTATTTGATGAACCACATTATCCTGACGTCGATGGTAGTGTGGAACATTTTACTTCGACGGTCATCGCGGCGGTGAGTGCATCCATCCCTAAATCCTCGCCAAATCCGCGCCACCGTCCTGTTCCCTGGTGGAACGAGGAGTGTCGGTTGGCAATTTCTGACCGTCAAAGAGCCCTACGTCTCTTTCATCGACGTCCTACTTCGGAAAATCTGGAGTCATTTCGGATTCTACGTGCTCGAGCTCGCCGTGTTATTCGAGAAAGCAGAAGAGATTCTTGGCGACATTTTATTTCTACCCTTACAATTTCCACTCCCACAACTAAGGTTTGGGACAATATACGTAAATTAAGTGGTAACAAAAATTCCATTAATAATATACCTGCCCTCATGTCTAACGGTTCGCTTGTCTCCTCCCCTGTGGAGGTCGTCAATGTATTGGGGTCGATGTTCGCCGCTATTTCTAGCACTGCGATTAACTTTAACGAGTTCGCGGTGCATAAACGGAGCAACGAGCGCCATACTATAGACTTTGGTCAAAGTCGGAGGGAGGATTATAACTTCCCCTTTACTCTAGATTAATTGACTTACGCCCTGTCCCAGGCGAGCAGCACAGCTTCCGACCCTGATGATATTAATTACGAAATGTTACGTCAACTGCCCCCTGCCGGACGGGCGTTCCTCTTAGACCTTTACAATAGGGTTTGGGGATCTCGCCAGTTCCCAACACTATAGAGGCAAGCAACTGTTATACCTATATATAAAAGTGGCAAGGATAAATTGGAGCCAACTAGTTATAGACCGATAGCATTAACTAGTTGTGTCATGTTTTTAGATTCAACGGGTTATGTTAGGCGTGGGGTCTTAAGCACCTGGCACGAGCAGTGGGTCTCGACCCCTGCTCAGAACAAGCTGCGGTCCATCAGGTATGGTGTGTCGCGGTGTCCCTCTTCTATACGAAAGTCTAGAAGAGAGGAGGTCATCGTCACAAGACTCAGCGTCGGACATACTTCACTGACCCATGGGTTTTTATTGAGAGGGGACCCACCCCCAGTGTGTGAGTTTTGCGATGCTCCTCTGAGTGTGTATCACATTTTGGTGGAATGTCGTAAATATGCCCCTATACGCCTGGCTCTTGATTTTAAAGGTGATTTACGTTTTTTATTACGCGATAGCGTGGATAGAGTTATTTGTTTACTCCGTTTTATACGCCAGGCACATCTTTTAAATTCATTTCGAGTCACTTTCATATAATGACTCATCTGGATCTTATCTCATATTGAGAAGTTTTATAACATTTTTGTGTACTTTAATGTGTTGTTTTGTTTTTTTAACACTTTTAGTATTCTTTAATATGTTTGTTCTGTCTTTATAATATGTTGTATTTTAATATGTTTGTTTTGTATTTTTAACATTTTATATTTTAATATGTTTTTTCTATATTTTTAATGTAGTGGATACACTTGTGGTTCTTTTTACAAAGTGCATCACTCACTTTGTACATAGTCCATTTGAGCCCTCACATGGAATGTTCAAATGGGTATCACACATGGAAATTTATTTTTACTTACAATGTACACAAATTTTAATATACATGTGTATGTTTTTTATTTTACTTTTCATCTTGTTCCTTCACCCGCGCATTCTGACAGGGGAATTGGTTAACTATATCTCTATCCTATGGGGATTTTACTTTTTCTTATATTGTTTAAGGCCCTAATCACCTCATTGTGTCGATGGGCCTCTAAATATCATTAATAATAATAATATAAATTATTGTAGGGTTAATCAGTGACGTGCAAGTCCTAATAAACGTGTTTCGATGAGGCGACACCGTTACAAAGACCTCCAAGGAAGCTCAGTGAAGAGGGGAAACAATGGCTCACACCTGTGGTTTTTTAACTCTTTCTTTAACAGTTCTAAAAGTTATTCATTTTTATTCTAACCTCTTTTTATTCTGGTTTTAATATTCGCATATATTTCATTCTCCTCATATCACATCTTTTCAAGCGTTGCGACTGCAATACCTTGACCTTGGATTGGGTGTAATTGCAATAAATGCTCGGAGAAATACAAAAACTGGGTCACACGAGCGACCCGCTAGTAAAACTGCAATCTCCTCTCCTGAGAGTGGAACCCGCTCACGCGCAGTCGTGTGACGTAAGGCGTACGTTTCAAAACTGGGTGTTTGTAAGAAAACCAGTTGAAGTATCGAGTAATTCACTAACCACTAGCGGGTTTCCAAGTTCGAGACACAGGAGCAAAGAGAGTATGGTCAATCATTGTGCTCTGATTGGCTGATTCTCGTTAGCCTGTCCTCCAATCACATGCTGCACATTGCAAGCGAGGGAACATGACGTCACAACATATGTTGTCGTTTACACATAGCATTAATGCTTATTTATTTTATCTAAGGCGCTACTCTCGCAATATACTAGACTGCCGATTACTGGGAAATTATTATTATTATTATTATTATTATTATTATTATTAGCACCGCGTCTTACTACCCGTTCGGGTTATACGCACTTACGCTAATGTGTAATGGTAGGGTGATTGTGAGATGAAATGAAGGACCTACAGTTTAACGTGGAATCCGAACCACGGTGGCGGCCTGGCATTCCCCACATTCACAAGATGTCTTGTCAGAGGTGAAGGAAGGGTTTGGAAATCAGATAAATCTGTGCCGGGACCGAGGATTGAACCCCGGCCGCCTGCATAGAAGTCTGACAGCTTACCTCTATACCCCCAGGTCACCTACTGGGAAATCAAGGTTTGAATCTCGGTCAGGTATACGAGAATGGTTTTCCCTAAATGGTTTTCCAATATCCCTCCACGTAAATGCGGGTACACTTCCTATCAATATTACCTTTATAAACCCTAGAACCATTAGAATAAATAGTACATAAGCGTATAACCCGAACGGGTAGTAAGACACATTGCTAAAAAAAAATTTTTTATAATAATAATAATAATCATCAAAATTCAAACATTTCTTTCGCTGGTTTTTGTTTTTGGATGTAATTTGTAAAAAAGCAGTAATTTCCAATTTTGCAAAATCCTTTGTTAAAAACGTTGCATATATCCAGCCTCTTTTTATAAATGAGTATTTTACGATTTTTTTTTGTTGCGAGAGTATTCAATTAGTGATTTTAAAAATACTGCATGTGATTGGGGTTGTTTTTTTTATCGAAAAATGCTTAATTCTGTACACAGCCAAATTAAGAACTTATCAGCGGCAAACAAGACGTATTTTAAAAATCCTATAAAGTGACGATGATCGGAAAAAAATAGGACAAGAAATAAAACATTCAGAATATTACATTTTACGTATAGGGATTATTTAATACAACTTCCTAATCCTTAAATACATGTATATAGTGGGATTATGGTATGAAGAAACTTTCAGAAAAAACAAACTTATATTGTTGTGATCAACAATGATAACATTTTATTATATTAATATTGTTATTTTATAGGTATTAAAATTATCAACCAAAAGTGACAGCATGACCTAAAGTATGAATACAGTAAACTCTCGATTCTACGACCTTTCACGGTCCCCTGGAAAAGGGTCGTTATTTCTAGGGGGTCGTTATTGGAATTTTAACAGATTTTGTTCCACCCCTGACCTTCATACGAAAAAATTGCATTTTTTTGACAACAAATAGCGTGCGTGAGTCATCAAAAATCGTTCACAAAATCCAACCAAAAACGTAACCAAATCAAAATAACAATGTTAAACAATAGCATGGGTCGTCAAAAATGTTCACAAAATCAAACCAAAATAGTAACCAAATCGAGAATCGAAATAACAATGGCAAAAGCAAGCCTGGCGCGTGATGTAGCGGCAGTCGCGCGCGGGGAAACATTGTCTTGCTTGTGGGAGGGAGTGGACAGAGTCAAGTGCTATTGGCTGGAATTGATGAGGTGGTGTCTATTTTTATACCTGACCCACCCCAGTTACTAGTAATACCGCGCTCACAAAGATAATGGCAGCGCAGCGACCTAAATAAATGCAACAAACACATTTTACAGCCGATTTCCTTAAACATATCAACCTTTTTCCCCACATTTTTCACGGTTCCCCAAAAAAGGGTCGTTACTTCGAGAGGGATGCTATTCCCGGGGTCGTAGAATCGAGAGTTGACTGTATGTAAAAATAGAGCTAGTCACTTTTCTAGCTGTCGGATATATTTCTCCAATGCAAATTGGACTCCATGTAAGTCATTAATGACACATTATCTTCTAAACTGTTTCCATAATAACACTTCGTTTTACTTCATTTGATTAATCTTAAGCTTGTAACACATTTTATCAGATTTTAAAATACAATTTTTCATTTTATAGATGTTAAACGTCACTTAATCCTACTTAAACATCACAAACAAATCTTCGTATTTTCCACTTTCGTAGCTTGTTTCGGTACAACCTAAACCGACAGTTTATTTTCTAATATTAAGAGCACGCTTCATTTCTCATTAAGAGTACTGAAATGGATCTGATCATAACTAGGATGCATTGTATGCTGTTGCGAGTGTCGGAGTAGGATTTCAGCGAGATGTACACCCCTGTTTTGGTAAGTCTGGGACCACCGATGAAAGATAACCAAAGTCCCAGCTCTCTGTTTTGGCATCCAGCAAGTTTCTGTGCTCGGCTTTCTAATCTGCATACGAGGAAGATTCCTTCGCTCAAAAGTCCGCACTTAATGTCAGACTCCTCTACTTTGGTTTGCCGCTGAGGTTGTGGTTTGAATCATGGGTTGGATGTACTGAAGATGATTTTACACACATAGTTTCTTACTCTCTCTCCAGAGACAAAATATCCCCCCTCTCCCCGGTAATGTCCATTACCCCTTTAATCTTATTGATGAAGTGTATGAGGGAGCCTTATAAAGAACAGTTCAGTTCTTATCTATTCTGTCTAGATCCTTTGAAGGAAGAAATTATGTCTCTGTATTCAATACAGCTCAAATTCATTAAAATATTTTGAGTAAAACTGGGGGCTATATCGGCATACTTAATTTAAAGTTCAGTAATATATCCATTACTTCGACAAACCAATTACTTTACCTAAAAGCTTTGCTACCAATGCAAGGTAAACATAGTGTATCTCTAGTCTTTGCTAACAATGCAAGGTAAACATAGTGTATCTCTAGTCTTTGCTACCAATGCAAGGTAAACATAGTGTATCTCTAGTCTTAGCTACCAATGCGAGGTAAACACTAGTGTATCTTAGTCTTTGCTAACAATGCAAGGTTAAACATAGTGTATCTCTAGTCTTTGCAACAATGCGAGGTAAACACAGTGTATCTCTAGTCTTTGCTACAATGCAGTTAAACATAGTGTATCTCTAGTCTTTGCTACCAATGCAAAGGTAAAACATAGTGTATCTCTAGTCTTTGCTAACAATGCGAGGTAAACATAGTGTATCTCTAGTCTTTGCTACCAATGCGAGGTAAACACAGTGTATCTCTAGTCTTTGCTAACAATGCAAGGTAAACATAGTGTATCTCTAGTCTTGCTACAATGCGAGGTAAACACAAGTGTATCTCTAGTCTTTGCTACCAATGCGAGGTAAACACAGTGTATCTCTAGTCTTTGCTACAATGCGAGTTAAACATAGTGTATCTCTAGTCTTTGCTAACAATGCAGGTAAAACAGTGTACTCTAGTCTTTGCTACCAATGCGAGGTAAACAATGTGTATCTCTAGTCTTTGCTAACAATGCGAGTTAAACAAGTGTATCTCTAGTCTTTGCTACAATGCAGGTAAACACAGTGTATCTCTAGTCTTGCTAACAATGCAAGGTAAACACAGTGTATCTCTAGTCTTGCTACCAATGCAGGTAAACACTAGTGATCTCTAGTCTTTGCTACCATGCGAGGTAAACATAGTGTATTCTAGTCTTGATGTACAATGCAGGTAAACATAGTGTATCTCTAGTCTTTGCTAACAATGCAAGGTAAACATAGTGTATCTCTAGTCTTTGCTAACAATGCAAGGTAAACACGTGTATCTTAGTCTTTGTAACAATGCGAGGTAAAACATAGTGTATCTCTAGTCTTTGCTAAAATGCAAGGTAAACATAGTGTATCTCTAGTCTTGCTAAAATGCGAGGTAAACACAGTGTATCTCTAGTCTTTGCTACAATTGAAGTTAAACATAGTGTATCTCAGTCTTTGCAACCAATGCAGGTAAACTAGTGTATCTCTAGTCTTTGCTACCAATGCGAGGTAAACATAGTGTATCTCTAGTCTTTGCTAACAATGCGAGGTAAACATAGTGTATCTCTAGTCTTTGCTAACATGCGAGGTAAACACTAGTGTATCTCTAGTCTTTGCTACCAATGCGAGGTAAACATAGTATCTCTAGTCTTTGCTACCAATGCGAGGTAAACATAGTGTATCTCTAGTCTTTGCTAACAATGCAGGTAAACATAGTGTATCTCTCAGTCTTTGCTAACCAATGCAGGTAAACATAGTGTATCTCAAGTCTTTGCTACCAATGCGAGGTAAACATAGTGTATCTCTAGTCTTTGCTAACAATGGGAGGTAAACACAGTGTATCTCTAGTCTTTGCTACCAATGCGAGGTAAACACAGTGTATCTCTAGTCTTTGCTACCAATGCGAGGTAAACACAGTGTATCTCTATCTTGCTACAATGCAAGTTAAACATGTGTATCTCTAGTCTTTGCTACTCAATGCGAGGTAAACAAGTGTATCTCTAGTCTTTGCTACCAATGCAGGTAAACATAGTGTATCTCTAGTCTTTGCTAACAATGCGAGGTAAACATAGTGTATCTCTAGTCTTTGCTAAAATGCGAGGTAAACATAGTGTATCTCTAGTCTTTGCTACCAATGCGAGGTAAACAAGTGTATCTCTAGTCTTTGCTACAATGCGAGGTAAACATAGTGTATCTCTAGTCTTAGCTAACAATGCGAGGTAAACATAGTGTATCTCTAGTCTTTGCTACCAATGCGAGGTAAACATAGTGTATCTCTAGTCTTTGCTACCAATGCAAGGTAAACATAGTGTATCTCTAGTCTTTGCTACCAATGCGAGGTAAACACAGTGTATCTCTAGTCTTTGCTACAATGCAGGTTAAACATAGTGTATCTCTAGTCTTTGCTACCCAATTCGAGGTAAACATAGTGTATCTCTAGTCTTTGCTAAAATGCGAGGTAAACAAGTGTATCTCTAGTCTTTGCTACAATGCAGGTAAACATAGTGTATCTCTAGTCTTTGCTAACCAATGCGAGGTAAACATAGTGTATCTCTAGTCTTTGCTACAATGCAAGGTTAAACATAGTGTATTTCTAGTCTTTGCTACCAATGCAGGTAAACATAGTGTATCTCTAGTCTTGCTACAATGCGAGGTAAACACAGTGTATCTCTAGTCTTTGCTAACAATGCAGTTTAAACACAGTGTATCTCTAGTCTTTGCTACAATGCGAGGTAAACATATGTATCTCAGTCTTTGCTACCAATGCAAGGTAAACAGTGTATCTCTAGTCTTTGCTACCAATGCGAGGTAAACACAGTATATCTCTAGTCTTTGCTAACAATGCGAGGTAAACATCAGTGTATCTCTAGTCTTTGCTAACCCAATGCGAGGTAAACAAGTGTATCTCTAGTCTTTGCTACCAATGCGAGGTAAACACAGTGTATCTCTAGTCTTTGCTAACAATGCAAGGTAAACATAGTGTATCTCTAGTCTTTGCAAACAATGCGAGGTAAACATAGTATATCTCTAGTCCTTTGCTACAATGCAGTTAAACATAGTGTATCTCTAGTCTTTGCTACAATGCGAGGTAAACACAGTGTATCTCTAGTCTTTGCTACCAATGCGAGGTAAACATAGTGTATCTCTAGTCTTTGCTAACAATGCGAGGTAAACATAGTGTATCTCTAGTCTTTGCTAACAATGCGAGGTAAACATAGTGTATCTCTAGTCTTTGCTAACAATGCAGTAAACATAGTGTATCTCTAGTCTTTGCTACCAATGCGAGGTAAACACAGTGTATCTCAAGTCTTTGCTAACAATGCGAGGTAAACAAGTGTATCTCTAGTCTTTGCTACAATGGAGGTAAACACAGTTGTATCTCTACTCTTTGCTACCAATGCAAGGTAAACATAGTGTATCTCTAGTCTTAGCTAACGTGAAAAACTCTGATATTTCAACAAAAATTGTATCTTAAAATCCTAGGAACCTTCTGGTACTTCTCTTCCTTCATTTAGCTCTCCCCGCCACTCTGACTCTATGTACACCGTGTAACATCACAGATAGGTATCTGAAAAAAGTATCGATATCTTCATTACGATACTAGTATTTTTTACTTGATACTTTTACTGATATTAGTACTCACACTCCGGTATCGGATTGGTATCGAAAGAAACAACTTTTTGCTATCTTCACTCATAGCCCATGTTGAAAATATGGACTGTGAAGGACACTATTTCTCAATCCTCACTGATTCTCTGCTTGACAAGCAAGAAGAAACTCTAGCATTCAATCTTTCATAGCTTATCATAATTCATAGCTTTCTTTGTTTATCAACACAGTCGCCTGACTGGTTGACAGAAGAGGGGAGACTTGCCTATTTAAACCCCCTTCCTTTATCAATGAGCAAGGTCATCACAATGAACTCATCTAATCAGGGTGCTCCAAGCAAACGAAGGAGAAACGTTTATGTGCAAATGAAGCTGTAGTTTAAAAAAAAATGACAGCTCCCAAAAGTAAGCTATGGAAGTTTTTGAGACGTTGGAACCCGCCTCGGTGGCGTAATTAGCTAACGCGCTAGTTCTGTGATGAGCTAGACTCCCGAGGACAAGGAGATTGAGGTTCAAATATCGATCGGGTGAACTGAAGATGGTCTTCCCCTAAATGGTTTTCCATTCTCCCTCCACGCGAACGTGGGTTAACTTCCTCTAAATTCAATCTTCCCAATTATTAACCCATTAACGTAATTGGTACTTAAGCGTACAAAACGAAAGGGTAATAAGACGCGGTAATTAAAAAAATTAGATAGCGAAACAGCATATTGTAATATTTGTTCTAAAGTATTAAAAAACATTTATAATTTTCAGTGTTTAGATAAAAATATGATAATGATGCAAAAGTTGAGATTTTTTTTAACACCACGTCTTAATACCTGTTAAGGTTATACGCCTATGTACTAATTACACTGATGGGTTAGGGATTATGAAGGCTTAATTTAGAGGAAATGCATCCGCATTCCATTTAGGGAAAACCACCCTCAGTGACCCGATTGGGATTGAACTCCGATCTGCCCATCTTCGGCAATCTATCCCAACACGAGATTAGCGCGTTAGACCACGTGACCAATGAAGCGGGAAAAAGATTATTAATACTAGATAAAAAAACATTTTACCAGATTAGAATTTCGATAGTGATACTTACTGTTATCGATACTTTTATTTTGATACTAGTACGGTATCGATATTTTTCTTCTGATACTTTTCCTTCGATACCACATCTCTAATCACAGATCTATATATCCACTGAGCCCTCTGGAACTTTCTCCAGGCACAGTTGCTTGTAATGATGCTGGGCGGGAACTTGCCACGTGACTGGTGTGTTGCTCGAGCCGTGTTGATATGCGGTGTGTTGCTCGAGTCGTGTTGATATGCGGTGTGTTGCTCGAGTCGTGTTGATATGCGGTGAGTTGCTCGAGTCGTGTTGATATGCGGTGTGTTGCTCGAGTCGTGTTGATATGCGGTGAGTTGCTCGAGTCGTGTTGATATGCAGTGAGTTGCTCGAGTCGTGTTGATATGCGATGTGTTGCTCGAGACGTGTTGATATGCGGTGTGTTGCTCGAGACGTGTTGATATGCGGTGTGTTGCTCGACTCGTGTTGATATGCTGTGTGTTGCTCGAGTCGTGTTGACATGCGGTGAGTTGCTCGAGTCGCGTTGATATGCGGTGTGTTGCTCGAGTCGTGTTGATATGCGGTGAGTTGCTCGAGTCGTGTTGATATGCGGTGAGTTGCTCGAGTCGTGTTGATATGCGGTGTGTTGCTCGAGTCGTGTTGATATGCAGTGAGTTGCTCGAGTCGTGTTGATATGCGGTGAGTTGCTCGAGTCGTGTTGATATGCGGTGGTTGCTCGAGTCGTGTTGATATGCGGTGTGTTGCTCGAGTCGTGTTGATATGCGATGAGTTGCTCGAGTCGTGTTGATATGTGGTGAGTTGCTCGAGTCGTGTTGATATGCGGTGAGTTGCTCGAGTCGTTGTAAGCTTTCAATCACATTCCCTTTTACACAGGAAATAAAAGCTGAATACAAAACACAATATTACGTAGTCAAAACATGACCTTGGAGGTATGCCGTGGTCGAGTGACAACTTCACAGGATCCTGCTTCCATTTCCCACCGAGAGGGTTTTTTGCACCGCGTCTTACTGCACGTCTGGCTTGATGTTTAGTCTGCGTGTTCACAACCACTGGTCCCCGTGACTAGTTTTAAATAATTGCTGTTCAAGGGGGAAGTAACGTCATTATTGTTCACAACCGGTCTATAAAGGAGACAATGGGCTAGGCTCGTAGAGTTCTAGTAGTATCGCTTCCTTCGCTCACATTATCACGCATCAAAGAGTAAATACACATATGTTTTAATATAATATTATGAAGAGTGTTGCATTCATCATAACATGCGTATCAAGAAATAATACATCTCTCTTAAAGCGATTCTGATATTAATTGAAATAGTGGCGGTTAAATATTATGGCAAATTTTGGAAAATAATTGGATCCCCCTAAATGATATTATAAGAAGTCCTTTCCTGACAATTTTTTTAAATTTAAATGATAAATGGTTATTTGAAGTTATTTTACGTGATTTGGCGTTCAGTAACCTTTTACTACCGAATAATCATCTCTTACATCTGTGTGTGTGCTGCAACTTAAGGCCCGTACACACAAAGCTCGCGAGCTGTTCGCGAACTGTTAGCGAATAGCTAACGAACTCGGTGGGTACTAGAGATCGCGAGCAGCTCGTGTTCGGTACATGGGCGGTAACATCAAAGAACCTGTTAGCGAACACGCGGGGAACGTGACTTCATTATTAAACATATTTGGTGTGGATGTCGTGCTAGCAAATAGCTCTCGATCCGCTCGTTAACAGCTTGCGAGCAGTTGGTTTTAATCTGTACGAGCCTTTATACTATTTTAAGAATACTGTGGGTGTGAAACACCTGGGGGAAGACATTTAACTGAATACTTATTTTTCATTCATTACTGTTTCCAGCCTATGGCCTGGGTGAGTTTTTTTTTATTCGAGCCATATATTTTACACTACCGGATTGCTAGGCCTGTCGTAGCTTCATAAGCCTTATAATTTAACTAAATACTAGATCATGCACAACATCCAGCCCCGGTAGTTAATTTATCAGTGTGAAAGGGTTAACCCACATTTCACCAAGTACATATTTTTCGGTCATGCCGGGAATCGAATCCTGGACCCTTAACTCAGTAGAGAGACACACTACCGACTGAGCTAAGGTGTCGGATCATCTGAACATATATTATATCTAATTGAAAAATCCCGAATGGGTAGTAAGACGTAATGCTAAAAAAATATCTATAAAATACAGAAAGTAAGTTCGTTTGAAAGTTAAAGGAGACCACAGAGTTGGCGTTAAAAGCTGGTCAGTGATCTGAGCTGCGCGATCAACAGCTTACAAGGTTTCTTGTTATCATATTGTGAATTGAACAGGCGAATGGCTGTAGGTCAAAATGTCGGACTCCAGGAACGGCCATGTTGTGTAACCACTCACTCACACGCACAGACATTATAGTTCCAAAATAAATATATCCAGTTTTAACGAATCTTTGTAAATTACTTGTTGTTAATTCACAGCCACCTTTCAGCTTCATATTTGAGACTATTTAGAAGTGAAATAACAATTGAGAGTTGAAATGGCTCCCTCCGCCTGCTCCCTCTAGTTCCGCCGCCACTGAATTGAAGATTTAATCGTTATTATTATTATTATTAGCACCGCGTCTTACTACCCGTTCGGGTTGTACACAATTACGCTAATGTGTAATGGTAGGGTGATTGTGAGATGAAATGAAGGACCTACAGTTTAACGTGGAATCCGAACCACGGTGGCGGCCTGGAATTTCCCACATTCACAAGATGTCTTGTCAGAGGTGAAGGAAGGGTTTGGAAATCAGATAAATCTGTGCCGGGAAATATTTAATCGATAAAGAACTATTTGCTTCCATTCGCTCTAAGACTGAGTGAAGTTTAACCAACATTGTATAAGATACTGGTGGGGGTTTCCTTAAGTTACATTTACTTTAGTGACCTTGATTTGCATGCTTATACTTTCAGACTGTCATGGCGGTTGTGTTTGATAATCTAGTCTATAAATATCATCCATTTATTAAAAACTCAGACTAGAGCAATGCGTGTTTCAGGAAGAACCTCTGGTTTCTATTTTGATTTTTTATGAATCGTTAAAAATATCAATCATTAGTCATTACTCTAGCCCTTACAATATACAACTAAATTACATTTAGTTAGAATATAAGCAATCATTCCAAAATTGACTATTTATGTTATACCGGCTACGTTAGGTAAACTAAACTTTAGTCTGCTTTGTTCTTCATATTTAAACTAAGGCATTGTTTAAAATGTTTTCTAAGTAAGAACATAGTTAGGGAGGCAGATGACATGCTATGAATAGTTCTACAAATTACAACATTTTATTACCATAGAGTCATATTATGTTGCTTTAGCTGCTCTCCACAAATTACCATAGTATTGTAGCCATTGAAATCAAACCAACCAATTTGAAAATACTGACTGGTTTAGTTCTAATTAATTATTTACCATAAAGACTATTTGTTAACAAATTCACATTATGTAAAATATGTTTTTATACCTCAAAAATGTTCAATTTTTCTCATATTAGAAGAGTACGCGATTTGGTTGAGTACATATATTTTAGAAATACTCTATTTGCCAGGAATTTCTAGTGGGTATATTTGGGAAGGTGAGAATATATTTTTAAACAAACCTTTTAAGAAACTATATTCGGTGGCATATATATCCTATTAGTCTTAGCCACCAGCGTCCATTTATTTTATTAGTCATACCATATTTTAAGACATTGTATTTTAGTATACGTTAATTCTTTTTTTAAATTTATTTATTGGTGTGATGGGATTATCTTTATTCTAAATTTTCGGGGAAAATTCGTAAGAGAGAAAATAAACTAAATTTCAGGTATTGTACCAGGTGAAGGAGACTTTAGACCAGACTCATATTCATACTTAGCACGTCTCAAGTACAGCGCTCATGTAGGAGAGGTGGACTGCTGATAATATCTACCAGCATCTAGGAGAGGTGGACTGCTGATAATATCTACCAACATCTAGGAGAGGTGGACCGCTGATAATATCTACCAACATCTAGGAGAGGTGGACCCCTGACAATATCTACCAACATCTAGGAGAGGTGGACCCCTGACAATATCTACCAACATCTAGGAGAGGTGGACCACTGACAATATCTACCAACATGTAGGAGAGGTGGACCGCTGATAATATCTACCAACATCTAGGAGAGGTGGACCACTGACAATATCTACCAGCATGTAGGAGAGGTGGACCCCTGACAATATCTACCAGCATGTAGGAGAGGTGGACCGCTGATAATATCTACCAGCATGTAGGAGAGGTGGACCCCTGATAATATCTACCAACATCTAGGAGAGGTGGACCACTGACAATATCTACCAGCATGTAGGAGAGGTGGACCGCTGATAATATCTACCAACATCTAGGAGAGGTGGACCACTGACAATATCTACCAGCATGTAGGAGAGGTGGACCCCTGACAATATCTACCAGCATCTAGGAGAGGTGGACCACTGACAATATCTACCAGCATGTAGGAGAGGTGGACCCCTGACAATATCTACCAGCATCTAGGAGAGGTGGACCACTGACAATATCTACCAGCATGTAGGAGAGGTGGACCCCTGACAATATCTACCAGCATCTAGGAGAGGTGGACCGCTGATAATATCTACCAGCATGTAGGAGAGGTGGACCCCTGATAATATCTACCAGCATGTAGGAGAGGTGGACCCTGATAATATCTACCAGTATCTAGGAGAGGTGGACCACTGACAATATCTACCAACATGTAGGAGAGGTGGACCGCTGACAATATTACCAACATGTAGGAGAGGTGGACCGCTGATAATATCTACCACATGTAGGAGAGGTGGACCCTGATAATATCTACCAGCATCTAGGAGAGGTGGACCCTGACAATATCTACCAACATGTAGGAGAGGTGGATGTGATAATATCTACCAGCATGTAGGAGAGGTGGACCCCTGATAATATCTACCAGCATCTAGGAGAGGTGGACCCTGACAATATCTACCAACATGTAGGAGAGGTGGACCGCTGACATATTACCAGCATTAGGAGAGGTGGACCGCTGACAATATCTACCAACATGTAGGAGAGGTGGACCGCTGATAATATCTACCAGCATATAGGAGAGGTGGACCCTGATAATATCTA
Source organism: Timema cristinae (assembly GCA_039000515.1). Classification (NCBI taxonomy): domain Eukaryota; kingdom Metazoa; phylum Arthropoda; class Insecta; order Phasmatodea; family Timematidae; genus Timema; species Timema cristinae. Next base: position 193,761 of record JBCFYV010000375.1, read on the forward strand.
CCAGCATCTAGGAAGGTGGACCCTGACAATATCTACCAACATGTAGGAGAGGTGGACCGCTGATAATATCTACCAGCATGTAGGAAAGGTGGACCCCTGATAATATCTACCAGCATCTAGGAGAGGTGGACCCCTGACAATATCTACCAACATGTAGGAGAGGTGGACCACTGAAATATCTACCAACATGTAGGAGAGGTGGACCGCTGATAATATCTACCAACATGTAGGAGAGGTGGACCGCTGATAATATCTACCAGCATGTAGGAGAGGTGGACCGCTGATAATATCTACCAGCATGTAGGAGAGGTGGACCCTGATAATATCTACCAGCATGTAGGAGAGGTGGACCGCTGACAATATCTACCACATGTAGGAGAGGTGGACCGCTGATAATATCTACCAGCATGTAGGAGAGGTGGACCCCTGATAATATCTACCAGCATGTAGGAGAGGTGGACCGCTGATAATATTACCACATGTAGGAGAGGTGGACCCTGATAATATCTACAGATCTAGGAGAGGTGGACCCTGAAATATCTACCAACATGTAGGAGAGGTGGACCGCTGACAATAATCTACCAACATGTAGGAGAGGTGGACCGCTGATAATATCTACCAGCATGTAGGAGAGGTGGACCCCTGATAATATCTACCAGCATCTAGGAGAGGTGGACCCTGACAATATCTACCAACATGTAGGAGAGGTGGACCACTGACAATATCTACCAACATGTAGGAGAGGTGCACCGCTGACAATATCTACCACATGTAGGAGAGGTGGACCGCTGATAATATCTACCAGCATCTAGGAGAGGTGGACCGCTGACAATATCTACCAGCATGTAGGAGAGGTGGACCGCTGATAATATCTACCAACATGTAGGAGAGGTGGACACCTGACAATATCTACCACATGTAGGAGAGGTGGACCGCTGATAATATCTACCAACATGTAGGAGAGGTGGACCGCTGATAATATCTACCAGCATGTAGGAGAGGTGGACCGCTGACAATATCTACCAACATGTAGGAGAGGTGGACCGCTGATAATATCTACCAGCATTAGGAGAGGTGGACCCCTGACAATATCTACCAACATGTAGGAGAGGTGGACCGCTGACAATATCTACCAACATGTAGGAGAGGTGGACCGCTGATAATATCTACCAGCATGTAGGAGAGGTGGACCCCTGATAATATCTACCAGCATCTAGGAGAGGTGGACCCCTGACAATATCTACCAACATGTAGGAGAGGTGGACCACTGACAATATTACCAACATGTAGGAGAGGTGCACCGCTGACAATATCTACCAACATGTAGGAGAGGTGGACCGCTGATAATATCTACCAGCATCTAGGAGAGGTGGACCGCTGACAATATCTACCAGCATGTAGGAGAGGTGGACCGCTGATAATATCTACCAACATGTAGGAGAGGTGGACCACTGACAATATCTACCAGCATGTAGGAGAGGTGGACCGCTGATAATATCTACCAACATGTAGGAGAGGTGGACCGCTGATAATATCTACCAGCATGTAGGAGAGGTGAACCGCTGACAATATCTATCAACATGTAGGAGAGGTGGACCGCTGATAATATCTACCAGCATCTAGGAGAGGTGGACCGCTGACAATATCTACCAGCATGTAGGAGAGGTGGACCGCTGATAAAATCTACCAACATGTAGGAGAGGTGGACCACTGAAAATATCTACCAACATGTAGGAGAGGTGGACCGCTGATAATATCTACCAGCATCTAGGAGAGGTGGACCCCTGATAATATCTACCAACATGTAGGAGAGGTGGACCGCTGATAATATCTACCAGCATGTAGGAGAGGTGGACCGCTGATAATATCTACCAGCATCTAGGAGAGGTGGACCGCTGACAATATCTACCAACATGTAGGAGAGGTGGACCCCTGATAATATCTACCAACATGTAGGAGAGGTGGACCGCTGATAATATCTACCAGCATCTAGGAGAGGTGGACCCCTGATAATATCTACCAACATGTAGGAGAGGTGGACCGCTGACAATATCTACCAACATGTAGGAGAGGTGGACCGCTGATAATATCTACCAACATGTAGGAGAGGTGGACCGCTGATAATATCTACCAGCATGTAGGAGAGGTGGACCCCTGATAATATCTACCAACATGTAGGAGAGGTGGACCGCTGATAATATCTACCAGCATGTAGGAGAGGTGGACCGCTGATAATATCTACCAGCATCTAGGAGAGGTGGACCGCTGACAATATCTACCAACATGTAGGAGAGGTGGACCCCTGATAATATCTACCAACATGTAGGAGAGGTGGACCCTGATAATATCTACCAGCATGTAGGAGAGGTGGACCGCTGACAATATCTACCAACATGTAGGAGAGGTGGACCCCTGATAATATCTACCAACATGTAGGAGAGGTGGACCGCTGACAATATCTACCAGCATGTAGGAGAGGTGGACCCCTGACAATATCTACCAACATGTAGGAGAGGTGGACCCCTGATAATATCTACCAGCATCTAGGAGAGGTGGACCGCTGATAATATCTACCAGCATCTAGGAGAGGTGGACCCCTGATAATATCTACCAGCATCTAGGAGAGGTGGACCCCTGATAATATCTACCAACATGTAGGAGAGGTGGACCGCTGACAATATCTACCAACATGTAGGAGAGGTGGACCCCTGATAATATCTACCAACATGTAGGAGAGGTGGACCGCTGATAATATCTACCAGCATGTAGGAGAGGTGGACCGCTGATAATATCTACCAGCATGTAGGAGAGGTGGACCCCTGACAATATCTACCAACATGTAGGAGGGTGGACCCTGACAATATCTACCAACATGTAGGAGAGGTGGACCGCTGACAATATCTACCAACATGTAGGAGAGGTGGACCGCTGATAATATCTACCAACATGTAGGAGAGGTGGACCCCTGATAATATCTACCAACATGTAGGAGAGGTGGACCCCTGACAATATCTACCAACATGTAGGAGAGGTGGACCGCTGATAATATCTACCAGCATGTAGGAGAGGTGGACCCCTGATAATATCTACCAACATGTAGGAGAGGTGGACCCCTGATAATATCTACCAACATGTAGGAGAGGTGGACCGCTGATAATATCTACCAGCATGTAGGAGAGGTGGACCGCTGATAATATCTACCAACATGTAGGAGAGGTGGACCCCTGACAATATCTACCAACATGTAGGAGAGGTGGACCGCTGATAATATCTACCAGCATGTAGGAGAGGTGGACCCCTGATAATATCTACCAACATGTAGGAGAGGTGGACCCTGATAATATCTACCAACATGTAGGAGAGGTGGACCGCTGATAATATCTACCAGCATGTAGGAGAGGTGGACCGCTGACAATATCTACCAGCATATAGGAGAGGTGGACCCCTGACAATATCTACCAGCATGTAGGAGAGGTGGACTGCTGACAATCTTTCTCACCTTGAACAGTTCTTGAAATGATGTGTAAACTCCCTCTTGTAAAGTTTCCCCACCAATCAATGCGCACATACGGGAATGTAATACTATAGAAGTCAAATCGTGATTGGTTTGCGAGCAGGGTTGCCTAACATCCAGGGCCACGTTACGCCATTCCCTCGCACGTGGGGCAGCCCACGTCATCTTGGTCCCGTTGTGCCTTCTCTCTCTTTTCTTCACAGCCGCTCCTATGTTCGTCTCTGTCTCAGCGGCGATCTAGATCATTCTCTCGGCAAGAACAGTTTAAAAAACCTCTGGAGACAATAGCTTCGTACGTGGGCGATACTTTCTTGTTTTATTCAACTATTTGTCTGAGTCATTACGAACCTTGAACGATCATTACATGTCACGGTTAACTGAGTTTCACGGAGAGAGAAAGATAACCGTTTTATCTGGTCTGGTACTGTCATGTTTTATTCACACGACTTTAAAACACGAGGTTTTTAAACTTGAATTTAAAAATATTGTTGTTGTTATTATTATTATTGTTATACCTGGGGTGAGACGGGCTCTTAAAGGCAGGGTTCGAATACCACTTGACAGATTTATAACAATTATTCCTAAATTAAAGTAAACTATTAATATTCACCACTTTAAAATTGGTTGAAAGTATATCAAGCAACTTGTAAAAAAAATTAACGTTTAATGTTTTATAAGGACTTATAAAATGTTAGCGTCAAATTATGTTAATATAAATAAGTACTAGAACAATGTGTGTCTTAAAACGTAACCAATCTTATAACTCTCTCTCTCTCTCTCTCTCTATATATATATATATATATATATATATATATATATATATATATATATATATATATATATATATATATATAATCGTTTAATTATTTCAATGGATTTATTACATTCTAATTATTGAATCAAATTTGAATAGAAATTTGTCCAAATCTAATAACGTTTTCTGCACCTTGTTCGGTTACACAAATGGCTTGGAAATGGAGTAGGTAAACCTTAGATACAATCTATCAGCGTTTTCGTGGAGTGAGGGTGGGAAACGATCCAGTAAAAAAAAAACCTCAGCTTACTCAGCTGTAGATTGAACCCTGACCTCCCCATCACCGATCATACAGACTAGACCAGTGTTTATAAACGACCCGCCTCGTTGGTGTAGTTGGCTAACGCGCTTGTCGTGTTGAGCCCGACTGCTGAGGACGGGGAGATCGAGGTTCGAATCTCAGTCGGGTGAACTGGGGGTGGTTTTTCCTAAATGGTTTTCCACTCTCCCTCTACGCAAATGTGGGTTCACTTCCTCTAATTCAACCTTCCCAATTCCTAATCCAATAGCGTAATTAGTACTTAAAGCGTATAACCCGAACGGGTAGTAAGACGTGGTGCTAAATATTAATTAATTAATTAATTTATAAACGTTGTCTTCCTAATGTACAATCGCACACCAGTGGTACCACTAACGCAGCACTTATCAAAACATTGATTGGCATGACTGTAGCGCAAGTACTTGCAGACGGTGTCCCATGATGTGGTTGCGACTCCTTGCTTTGCGTGTGTGGTACCACTGGCCCGAACACTGACGATTCGCTTAGCTTCAGTACCACAGTCGCACACATTGCGAGCGTGTTTCGTGGGTTCTCTGACCTGGCATTCATTGACATAGTTGTGTTGTTGGTAGTCCCAAACTCTTAGAAAATGTCTGAATCAGAGGTAGCCTCATATTGGTTGACTGTGCTGTTATATTGCCCTTTATTATGTTCAACAATTCAGAGAAAGATCTCTCTCACATTCTGTAGTACGAGAAGAATTTTTCCGGGTCTCTTTTCAGTTAAGAAAATAACCAATAAAACTGACTTTTGAGAAGGCGAGAACTTAAAATAGTAACTTTTCTACGGCGTCGGATTGCACGACGTAGCGTTATAAAAAATAAAAACTCCTCTTCCTCTTCCATAATCACGTAACAAAATTACACGCACTTCTCAGCAAATGGTGCACTCCTCCAAAAGCTAGATGCTACTGTCGTATGCAAAGGCCGTTTTGGCCTATGTCGTGTGAAAGTGTACATGCGATTGTTGCATTGCTCTGTGGTGCGGGTAGCCACATACCACATGCGATGTTGCATTGCTCTGTGGTGCGTGTAGCCACAACAACATGCGATTGTGGTCCGTGTGAAACCACCCTTATTTTAAGAGAGAGAACTGTTTTGTGAAAAATAGTGTATTCATGCTTAATGACCAAGTAATTGCACTTTAAAGATGTGAGCAACCAAAAATATTATTAATGGGATACTTGAAGTAACATCATTGAACCCCGCACTTTCCTGATATCGGGCTGAGTATGGCTCACGCTCGTAGTTTGCAAAGCCACTTCTGACCGCACACTGGAACAAGCGATAGGATGATAGTCTCCATACATACTTTGGGAAACAGATATGTATCCTAGTAGACCCGTTACAAGTTTCAAACTCTATTGATGTTTTAAAATATTTCCCCCCACCCTTCCTCTTCTCGCACCCACTCGTACCACTGGACAACTGTTCGTGTACCACTGGACAACACCTCTTGTACCACCGGACAACACCTCGTGTACACCGGACAACACCTCATGTACCACCGGACAACACCTCGTGTACCACTGGACAACACCTCGTGTACCACCGGACAACACCTCTTGTACCACCGGACAACACCTCTTGTACCACTGGACAACACCTCGTGTACCACCGGACAACACCTCGTCTACCACTGGACAACACCTCGTCTACCACTGGACAACACCTCGTGTACCACCGGACAACACCTCGTGTACCATCGGCCAACACCTCGTGTACCACTGGACAACACCTCGTGTACCACTGGACAACACCTCTTGTACCACCGGACAACACCTCGTGTACCACCGGACAACACCTCGTGTACCACTGGACAACACCTCGTCTACCACTGGACAACACCTCGTGTACCACCGGACAACACCTCGTGTACCATCGGCCAACACCTCGTGTACCACCGGACAACACCTCGCGTACCACTAGACAACACCTCTTGTACCACTGGACAACACCTCTGTACCACCGGACAACACCTCGTGTACCACCGGACAACACCTCGCGTACCACTAGACAACACCTCTTGTACCACTGGACAACACCTCTTGTACCACTGGACAACACCTCTTGTACCACTGACAACACCTCTTGTACCACCGAACAACACCTCTTGTACCACCGGACAACACCTCTTGTACCACCGGACAACACCTCGTGTACCACTGGACAACCGTTCGTGTACCACCGGACAACACCTCTTGTACCACTGGACAACACCTCGTGTACCACCGGACAACACCTCGTGTACCACCGGAAAACCTCTTGTACCACCGGACAACACGAGATTGTGGTCTTGTCTATCCGGCGCGGAGAGCCACCGATGCGGCTTAGCCTATTAGCTAATATATAACATTTGAAAGTTAAATACTATGGGAATGATTAACTACGTATTTTTGTTTTTTGATAATCACTTTTCTAGTCTTAAGATTCAAAAAGTTAAGTAAGATTTCATTATAAATATTAGAAATCTTATATTGAGGTAATATTAAGTGCTCGAACATTCCATTTTTATAATGCCAAGTGTTCGTATACAACGGGTAACTCTGATGATTTTGCAATCTGAGCCAATGCGAGCCCGGTTATTCAGATCACGGGCCACCCGGTTATTCAAATCACGGCACTAGTGCAATCTGGTGTGGAACGGGAGAAAATAATATTGAAGCCCTCTGAGTCAGCGAGTCTCAGAGGACCTGCCAGACACGAACTGGTTCTATGAGTAACAGTCTGTGTGGATGTGGAAGGGAATTAGTTAACCTGTTACAACAGAGACAAGTAGTTCCGTGGCATGGCTACATCTATATGGAACTTTCCCTGATTTGTACGTGTGTTTTTGTTGTATTGTCTTTAAGGACTACTCACACAATAAGCGAATCGCGAGGCTAAGTTTTGTGTCATTGGTAATTTCCGGGCAAGTTCTAGGACATTCGATAGCTTTTCTTTTAACTAGTTTTTGTAATGTTGGTAATAATAACAACAAACTCACTTTGAGGGTTACTTGGTCTAAGGCATCGCTCTCGCAATAAACTAAACTGCCAATGATGGAGAGATCGGGGTTCGAATCCCAATCGGGTGTACTCAGTATGGTTTTTACTTAATGGTTTTACACACTCCCTTTACGCAAATTCGGGAACACTTCTTTTAAATTATATCTTCCTAATCCCTATCACACCCACATTAGTGTAATGACTACATATGCGTACAAACCGGATGGGTAGTAAGAAGCGGTGCTAAAGTATGGTTTGAACGGATGTGCTGTTTCCTGAACTGTTCTCCATAACGTCATATCCGGTTACAATTCCATTATTAATATAGCGTGCCTTAAACAAACAATTTCTGTTGAGCAGATATCGGCACACGAAACATGGCTTATTTAGCACCGCGTCTTACTAACCGTTCGGGTTATACATAATTGGGAAGGTTGAATTTAGAGTAAGTGAATCCTCATTTGCGTGGAGGGAGAGTGGAAAACCATCTAGGGGAAAATAAAACAGCTCATCCGACTGAGATTCGAACCTCAATCTCCCCATCCTCAGCAGTCTAGCTCGACTAGAAACTAGCGCGTTAGCTAATTACGTCACCGAGGCGGGTGAAATATTGTTACTTTCTTGTTTAGATTGGGTTTGAAACTTTATTTAAAAGTTGCTGGAATTTGAATGCACCCACAAGAAATTAAATTTTAATTTTGATTCGTTTCTATCTCGAAATGAGTTGATTTCATGATTTAAAACATGTTACTATTAATTTTATTCGCATTTAAGTGCTAATCCCAATAAAGGATTCATTGTGAAGTGCTCTCTTCTTCAAATTCAAAACTACTGACTTTACGAATTTCCTCGTCTAAAATATTTGAGTCTACATACCGCACTTCGATTCGATTCGATTCGACCAGGGGTGAGTGGTCCTTAGCTACCCCCTTCATTACTTGTCTAAATCACAGGGTCTTTAGTTAGGCCAAGCTAAAGCTAAGATGGTTTTTAATTTTTGCCTGAATCTACAGTTTAGACTTTTTCTTTTATAGACCTCAACAACATCCACTCGGACGTATTCGAACCAAGTTCATGGTCACCCGCGTAGTAGTTAGACACGCCAGTCGAACACGCTAGCACTGAGAAACCTTTTCTATTTATGTAATGTCTGAAATGATTGATAAATATTTATAAAACTTTAAAAATAATACATTTAAGACACCTCATCTTGCCGCCACAGGTGTCAAATTTTTAAAAAATGAACGCTTTAGGCATGTTTGAGTTTATTGAAATAATATAGATCATATTTATAAAATCAGGCAAGATCTAGTCAAGGTTCCAGAACATAACAATAAAACATTAAAACTAACCTTATAACTTACATCTCAAGATGCAAGATAAAGGTGTTCAAGTTGTCAAATATTTTGGAAAAAAAGTTGATTTAATTCCAGAGTTGCATCAGTGTTCACGCGGACAAGAGCGTCAGTATTGTTTAGTATTGTTTGCAAGTGACGAGGAGGTCATCCTTCGAATCACAGGTGGGTGAACTATTTTTCCCTAAACAGTTTTCCACTTCCTCCCACGAAAATGCTGGTACATGACCTTGAAAGTCTGTCTTCTTCGCTACACTGTTGGTGTATATTATACTCTCAATAAAATATAAAAGTTTATAAATAAATTGAAGCAAATATTTAGGTTCTATAGAAGTCACATACCTAAAGTTCAATTTTCATATGAAGGGCCTTATCTGACAGTTATAAAAGCCACTAAATCTACTTACATGTTTTAATACGTCAAATAATGTGATTTGTAGCTGTAACTCTACATTATTATTACTACCAATACCTATAGAATAACAGTAATAAAATAGTGTAACGTTATCAATGTTGACAGAATAAAATATGTTTGTGTTTTTAAAAGGCACTTCCTACGTAAATTGGTCTATAAACTCTTGCCAAATGTCTAATTATATACGTACATTGCATACACACAGACATACATCATGTTAAAACATTTTTTTCTATATCGTGTAGGCCTATGGATAAAAAGTATCCGTAAGATCTCCAAATCCATTTTTTCAGTATAGGGATGTTTTTATGTTTCGTTTGTTTTCTTACTTACCTACTTACTGTAGGTTTTGTGTAGTCTTTTATTCTTTATGAAAGTTTTAACAATAAGCTTCCGTATCAATAATTATATTCAGTATATTCCAAGCAGATAATGAAACAGGTATGTGCATTATCAAATGGATGTTTTTGTGATAACAAAAATTCAACAATGCCTGTTTTTTTTCCCGGAACACGAGTAGATGTATACATTCTTATTTGTCAGGTCAAACACTCCATACATATCCATTTTAAACAAAATAGTTAGGAAAATTATCAAAATTTTTAAAGTCCTGAGATATGGCAATATAACAAAATCCACGGAAACCGTTTAAGATCCGTGGCCAGGAACGGGCAGATAGACAGACAGACAGGCATGGAGACATATCTTATTGTAAAATCCATTTTTCCGGGGGGTTCGGTGGCACAGAGAACGTAAATATTCGTCATAATCTCGAGATAAAAAATGCTCATGATTAAAACACTTTTTCTCGAAGTGATAAAGTAAAATCAAATAAGGATACGTTAAAAGAACGAACCAGTCAAATCTAGTTAAGACTGGTCCACGCATTTGGCGGTAATCGTCGAACAAACGTACATACATACAAACAGTAGAGTTAAAAAAAGACCTCGCTTCGTTCGGTCAAAAATATTAATCTTGGAAAATGATCTAGCAGTTTAGGTTCCTGTTTACTTGATTTTAAAATGTTCAGCTCAGAAATTGCTGATACATATTCAAAAAGGCATTCTTACATAATTGTATTTGTTTGATTGTATTACGGCGTAATGTTTGAATTGTTACAATAGCAGCAAGGTGTCACGTAGCCGACAAGTGACTTCTTCCTTGAACTAGTCACTCTGAGTGACTCAGTTGGGAGTTCAATCGTGTGACAATCAGAACCCATTTCTTTGAGAGTGATATTATTTAGCCACTCCGTCGTATATTTACGTTTGACTCTAGTATCATTAATAGACCTGAACAGGTCGGAATAGAGTTCCGTTGTTATACAAGAATAAGGAGACTTGAGTGAGGAGGTGAAGGTGTCACTTTAGTGTCACTTTGGAGGCTAGTAGCTACTGTAGATCACCAACCGTCCACAAGCTGTTCTTTGACTCATTTTCAAACGAGAAGAACGAGGTCTTGTTTTAACTCGACCGTATGGCATTTCATTTGTGTCTGCCTGTTCGTTCTGCGTTACAAATGCGTGGACCAATTTAAACTAAATTCGACGGGAGTATTCTTTGAAGCCAGGCAGGGAAACATATGTGTAGTGCTGGGGTTTTGTTTTCATCTTACAAAACCGGGTGTCTTAAACCACGTGAACAACTATATTATTCTCTGTGAACATAATGTACTATTGAATATAGTGTTGATTTGTTTTATGTCTAGCTTTATCAACGAGGGGAAATATCAACTTTAAATCCAAGGAGAAATTATGGAAGATGTTTCAACTTTAAATCCAAATAGAAATGTCAAGACTGAAAATGACATAGTTCTTAACATTATACAGGCCTATTATTATTTTTCAATGGCTAGAGCGAACTATACTGGTCACAGAACTAAAAGTATATTTATGTTGAGTTAAAGTTTTTTTAGCACCGCATCTTACTATACCGTTCGGGTTATACGCTTATGTACTGGTTAATGCTAATGGTTTTATGGATGAAGACGGCTACATATAGGAAGTGTACCCGCATTTGCGTGAAGGGAGAGTGTAAAACCATCTGGGAAAATCCACCCTCAGTACACCCGACCGAGAATCGAACCTGAATCTCCCCGTCATCGTCTACTGCAACACAAGTATTATTTAAATTTGGGATGAGAATGGCAGAACAGAAAACATTTCATAGCCCTAATTTATTGACACTGCTCATTAACGCATATATTTTAATAAAGCATGACTATAAGATGTAAGTTATTACGTAACATTTAAATGACAACTAATCTTCTCCGACTCTTTATCAGTAATTTTAGAATAGCTGTCCTCGAAAATACAAAAATAAAAATGACCACTTTTTACGCTATGATTTATTCTATGGGTTTTGACAAGTTAAATGGTCTGCACTAACCAAAAACGTGTAGATTATAACAAGTTTTATTTTTTAATCCTCGAAAATATTTTTAGAAAGTTGTTTTTGTGCTTATTCTGCCAACTACGCCAGCGTGCGCTCCCATGAGGTCTCATGTTTTTATGTTAATGTGTAGCTCTTTCCCTTTTATACACGAAAGTAAGTTTTTTCGTGGCTGACACAAGATAACATTTATAGCTCTGTGACATTGAGAGTGTGTTGTTGGTCTAACATCCTCGCGAACATTGCATTGTTGCTAATAACGAAGAAGGAAATGTCGGTGTGATGTTTTGTTATGGTTCTCTTTTGGTATCATGAAAATTACAGTGCTTATTTGACACGGTCGTCTATTGTTTATTTATATACGGATTGCGTTTTCCTAACAATACAACTTTGATCACGAATTGACATAAAATATCTTCTATAAAGTACAAATATATTACGTTCAACTTTGATAACATTTTAAAATGTTATTTTGTATTTATATGGGTGACCTGGTGGTCTAGGGGTAAGGTGTCAGACTTCTGTGCTGGCGGCCGGGGTTCAATCCTCGGTCCCGGCACAGATTTATCTGATTACCAAACCCTTCCTTCACCTCTGACAAGACATCTTGTGAATGTGGGGAATGCCAGGCCTCCACCGTGGTCCGGATTCCACGTTAAACTGTAGGTCCTTCATTTCATCTCACAATCACCCTACCATTACACATTAGCGTAAGTGCGTATAACCCGAATGGGTAGTAAGACGCGGTGCTAATAATAATAATAATAATAATAATAATAATAATAATAATAATAATAATAATAATAATTTAAGCTGTATTATATGTCCATTTGAAATCAAATTGGGCTACATCTGCAGCCCGAATATTATATTTTGACAATGTTTTTGAGATTAGACGTTTAAAGATGTTTGAATCCTGAGGAAAGGGTTTGTATTATAATATCGAAGCACTAACATATCTGATCTGCATCAAACCCAACCTTAGTTACACATTCAAACACCAAGCGCTGTAGTTGATATGTGAATGTGAGAAGAGAACTGTAATAGGTGTTATCGCAAACTTTTTGATAGTTTTTCTAGTGTTGGCGACCTTTGGAAAAATTAAAATGAAATTTAAACTTGAAAATGTTGATGGATTAAATAGCTATGACATTATATTTGTTAATTAAAGTTATAGCCGCGGAAACCGAACCCGGGATGTTTGGCTTAGAACGCCAATACTATAACCACTGAGCTATCCACGATTCCCAGGACCAAGTGTCATTTTTTTACTTTAAAGAATATTCAAAATTTTGATTATATGAATTTGATTAGTTCCAGCGAGAATTTTCCAAAACAGCGAATTTTCTTGAAAAAAAATCAAGGGAAAATTGTCCAGCTCACATGTTAAAATTGCAGACACCAAACAACTGGTAAGTAAAAGTTAAACTGTCTAAAGTCTAAACACGACTGTTACTCATAAAATGTGTATATAGTCACAATATTGTCAAATAAAGCCACTTGATATAGTTGTGCAGCGTCGGCGTAACGAGGATGAGACCCGTCCAAATGCCCAGCGGGTGTGGGAGTGTTCAACATGTGTTGTGATTACCATCGGGTGTGGGGGTGTTCAACATGTGTTGTGATTACCAGCGGGTGTGGGGGTGTTCAACATGTGTTGTGATTACCAGCGGGTGTGGGGGTGTTACACATGTTGTTGTGATTACCAGCGGGTGTGGGAGTGTTCAACATGTGTTGTGATTACCAGCGGGTGTGGGAGTGTTCAACATGTGTTGTGATTACCAGCGGGTGTGGGGGTGTTCAACATGTGTTGTGATTACCAGCGAACATGTGTTCAGCTGAACCAGAATGAACAGTACAATATGTAATCAGTAGAGCTTGGCATAATTTGATCACAACTAGGTTCTATATCAGAGGGGACTGAAATATGTTCACTCTGAATGGTATAAAATTCAGACTATTTTCAACTAAACATCTTTAAGAAAAAGTCTGAATTGTATCCGCCTGAATTATATCCACAAAAACCTGAATTGTATCCACTCTGAATGGTATCCATTAAGACAGTTTTGAAATAAACACCTCTAAGAAAAAACTTGAATTGTATCCACAAATGGTCAACTTGAGGATTAACAGAAGGAACTGGTGACCTGGCAGTCTAGGGGTAAGATGTCAGACTTCTGTGCTGGGGGTCCGGGGTTCAATCCTCAGGCCCGGCACATATTTATATGATTGCCAAACCTTTGCTTCACCTTCGACAAGACGTGCATTAATAACAACTGGTGAATGTGTGGAATGCCAGGCTTCCACCGTGGTTCGGATTCCCCGTTAAACTGTAGGTCTTCCATTTCATCTCACAATCACCCTACAATTACACTTTAGTGTAAGTGCGTGATGATAATAATAATAATAATAATAATAATAATAATAATAATATAATCAGAAGGAACGTTTAATGTAAAAGCTTCGTCACACTTCTGGTAGAGTGCAGCAGGATGGAATCTTCTTAACTTACTAATTGTATACTAGAGTGCAGCCAAATCAATATGTTATTTCAATCAAATTATTTAAATAAGTTTAAATGATAATTTGAAATTCGTAGACTTTTATAAGTTTGCCAACCTTACAAAACAAATCATAGCGTTCTTAATTATTTCTGGTTTACAATAAAACACATGGGTGTATTTATTTTTTATTTTACTTAACATGCATTGTATAGTAAAGCATGTGTTGCAGAGGATACTCGCATCCTATATCAGCCAATCCTGCTCGATTATATACTTTAGGGAATCAGCAGTTAAACGAATTGACATTAGGAGCACCTTTTAGAAAATATAAACAAATTGTTTGCAGTCAACATTGATAACATTTTTATTTATTTTACTGTTATTTATAGATATTGATTATCTTTGTATTAATATCATCACTGTTTACCATAGTTTTTTTATTTTTTTCCTTGAAGATGCTTCAAAAATGCATTGTCATTAAATCAAGATATAGGTGAATTTAAACTAAGTTTTTCATTAGTGACCTATTTCTCGTTTCATGTAATTTGTAAGAGTATTTTCTTAAACATGAAGTATTCATTCTCTTTAAAGATTGCAGTGTATAATAGAACATTAATTTTCAACCTTATTTAACTTTTAAGATATTATTTCAGGTCAATATACTTTAGAGCACGTATCTAACGATCTAGAACAACATTCAATCCCCATTCGACATTTTATCAATAATATATCTATGACCATATCGGGAATGGAACTCAGGACATCTAGCCTAGTTGGCACATGCACTACCAACTGTGGTAAAGTGTTGAATTTATGCTAGGTGATTCGTTACAGATTCGAGCCCCAACCTGATTACTATTATTATTATTATTATTAGCACCGCGTCTTATTACCCGTTCGGGTTATACGCACTTACGCTAATGTGTAATGGTAGGGTGATTGTGAGATGAAATGAGGGCCTACAGTTTAACGTGGAATCCGAGCCACGGTGGAGGCCTGGCATTCCCCACATTCACAAGATGTCTTGTCAGAGGTGAAGAAGGGTTTGGTAATCAGATAAATCTTTGCCGGGACCGAGGATTGAACCCCGGCCGCCAGCATAGAAGTCTGACACCTTACCCCTAGACCACCAGGTCACCCAACCTGATTACTAACGGTGACAGTTTAACGAGTGTAATAATCCTTAGATCGATCGACCCCCTAGTGAGGGTAACAGGTTTCTTCAGCCGGAAGTAAATAAATGGTACTGTATTTATTGTGGAAAACTCCATTTAATATCTCTCAACAGTTTGTTCACCCAACACAAGGCTCTACAAGTTCTATTAGGTAAAATAGCTCTTTAAAGCTCCATTTAATATCTCTCAACAGTTTGTTCACCCAACACAAGGTTCTACAAGTTCTATTAGGTAAAATAGCTCTTGAAACCTCCATTTAATATCTCTCAACAGTTTGTTCACCCAACACAAGGTTCTACAAGTTCTCTGAAGTAAAATAGCTCTTGAAACCTCCATTTAATATATCTCAACAGTTTGTTCACCCAACACAAGGTTCTACAAGTTCTATTAGGTAAAATAGCTCTTGAAACCTCCATTTAATATCTCTCAACAGTTTGTTCACCCAACACAAGGTTCTTAAAGTTCTCTGAGGTAAAATAGACCGAAACAAGAGCCTTTAAATTCCACTGAAACCCGTTTCAATGGCCGAACGGTGTCTCACTCGTGTTAGACTGGACTGCTGATTACGGGGAGGTTGCGGTTCGAATTCCGGTCGGGTCTACTGAGAGTGTTTTTCCCCTAAATGATTTACAACCCTTCTTCCATGTGCAGGTATGCAGGTATATAAATTCTAAACTGCTTCATCACCCATCCTTACCTCATTAGACTAGCTATCACAGCGTATGGCCGGAACAGGAAGTAAGACACGGCGATGAAAAACACAGCTCGTCTCAATAAGCACTCAGTCCACCCTGAAAGGTAACCTGTGGTGGAATCAAGCAAGTTCAGCTTACGTGCTATTCTCCGTGGTAGTCGGGAGTACACTTCACTTAGGTATACCTTTACCTATCTTGACGGATAACCTTATACACTAGGGCCACAGTGATGTTCGTCAACTTTCAGAGTAAACAGGGAAATATCAGTTTTCTCGAGAGCGAGGGAAATTTTTATAGTAATATTTTCAACGCCTCTTCTAAGATAATGTATCAATGTGATACATTTTTTATTTTTTGCTATGCAGCCGGCAGTTTTATATTGAAAAATGTCAAAATGATTGATATTTGATCACTGTTAAAATTATAGATGAGGTGTGTATATAAAAAGTATAACTTAACCAACATGATTCGATTCTTGAACAAACCATTTCCGAAAAAAAAATTGCAACGTTTCTTCCCATGGCTCTGCATTTCCACGCCAAATGAAAAGTGCCAATCGCCTTAATAAAAATTATAGATAGTAAATATTAAATTATAACATCTTCAATTAAATTGACCAATTTCAAGCCTATATCATTTTGATAAAAATTAATAACTTTAAATATACATCAAAGATAAACCCCTCTATATTATAAATAAACAATAAAAATATTAAAATTAATTAAATTAATTAAATTAACTTCTTAAAACACTAGATACCTTAAAAATAGATTGATTTATCACCTCTAATAATACATTAATTATAATGTTAAGTAAACATTAATTATCATAAAATATTAAAATAAATTTAATTAATAAAAATTTATTAAAATTTATTTAAAATTTAATTAATTTAATTAATTTAAATAAAGGATTTAAATAAAATCTTATTAAATCTTGATAAATACATTTACTAATATATTTAATCTACCCTGATACAAAGAGTACAAAATATAAAATCGCCTTTTTCAAAAATATATCAAACTATTTTCAATATAATTTCACAATACATTAATAAGATGATTGTTGAAACCTTTATACTGATATCAGCCAGGGATGTAACGGGCGCATACCACCGTACCTGTTGCTGTCTATAGGACATTCAAGGTTTGGAGGGTTGTCTCTGGCCGCTAGCAGAAGGCGCTTTACTTCAAACATTGGCTGGTAGTCACACATGTTAGTTAACCTATTCGGACAAAATTATTAACTTAAACACTTTATTATCAATAATGGCCGATCTTATGACTACCAGACAAATATTGCTATCGGGAGGCTAAATTTAGCGACCAGATATAGGTTATCAGCCACTTTAATATTTTACGAGTATTATGAACTGAATTTATCTGCTGGATAGTTATCTGCAGGATAAATATATTTGTATGCATAAAACGCAAGGTTGGTACTGTTTTACTGGTGCGCGCATGCGTACAACCTGACTAATGTTGCAACGCTTAGCATTTGTTAAATAATGGCGGCTAAACGAGTCCGAGTAAGCAGATGGCGTCACGTGGGCACATAAGCTAGGTTGTCTTGCAAGTATTAATTTCGGTGTCTGCTAAAATGTGGCCAATAGTTCGGTACAACGTTTACAAAAATTCATTTATTGTACTCACTTTTAAATGATTTGTTCTTACATAACTATGACTCTACAAATAGCTTGTCGGTTTTATAAAAGTGTGAATTAAATGTTCTAACTTTATAAGCGTGTAACCAGAACGGGTAGTAAGACGCGGTGCTAAGTATGATCATTCTAACTTTATAAGTTAGAACCAAACACGTGAACCAAAATTCTAACCTAAAAACAGATTCTGATAAGTTAAACACAATGAAAAACAACGCGTCACTATGGCAACGCACATTTTAACTATTAGATAAAAGTTATCAGGTACCTAAACCTCCTGGTAAAAATGTGATGGATAAATAAATTTTATCTGTCAGATAAATGCTAACTGGCAGTCATAAGACGGAGTTTAAGACCGGCCCTAGAAGTTAGTATCAAATGAGTCTAATAATACTTCCCTAAGGATTACTGAATTATTGATAAAACAATATTACATCAATGAAACTATTATGTTTTTTGTTTTGTGGTTGTGGCAACGATAGATAGTATAGTACATGAAATAATTAATTTAAAAGTATTATATTCTCACTTTATTTTGTTATAACTGGCCATCGAAATAAATAAATGTTTTTATAACTTAGAGAGAAAGAGAAACATACAAAATATTAGTTTCATAATGAAACTAGTTTATTTTGCAAACAGCGTAAGAACACAAACACCTAGACGGTTTGTGTAACGTCATCAACTGCCCTTGTTTTGGCTGGTTTGCCATCTTAATGTCAGAAGAGCACGCCGCATTTTACAAATACTCGTTTGAAAAGCATTTTTTAAGTGAACCATAGACTCCGCTTCCACAAAGATGAAACATACAAACGGTTATTTTCATAAGTTCATGTTTTAATAATGTCAACACAGTAAATAGTTTAAAACAAATCGTTTGTGTGAATGTTCCGACCTCCAAAAGTACCAAATCAACACATGGTCTTGCAGAGCATATAGTTTGGCGAATCAATGTATAGTAACTTTTCTTAGCTGTCAGGTGACCTGGTAATCTAGGGTAAGAGGTCGGACTTCTGCTCTGGGGTCCGGGGTTCAATCCTCGATCCCGGCACAAATTTATCTGATTGCCAAACCCTTCCTTCACCTATGACAAGATATCTTGTGAATGTGTGGAATGCCAGGCCTCCACCGTGGTTCGGATCCCACGTTAAACTGTAGGTCCTCCATTTCATCTCACAATCACCCTACCATTACACATTAGCGTAAGTGCCTATAACCCGAACGGGTAGTAAGACACGGTGCTAATAGTAATAATCTTATCTGTCAGATATCACCTCTCCTACTGTGGATGCTGAATACACAGTCCAGGGTGTTATTGATTGCGTGCGTGTATAGCTGTAGAATATTCCAGACGGCACGCTGCGATATATCGCCTATTTACAAAGTATTGGGGGATTGTGCAGTGAAGTTTTTTCCAGGCTGATGCAAACAAAGAATGACTGTCCAGATGAAATAAAATACTGTCGTGAAATTGACTACTTAAACTTTTATATGCGAGTTATGGTCAGTTCTGTTGATTTAAATGTGAATTCACGATAAAATTTGATAGGAAAATCGGGCTTTCGTTGGAATGTACTTTGGTTGCCGACATCGAGGACTCCTAACATTTAAAATAACCGTTTTTCATAATGTCAACTAGGTACCGAAAATGGGGTTATCAAATTATATTGTATATATAATTATATAGTATAACGTTTTGACACGAGGGAATGAATCAAGGACGCCCATGTGGGTTTTCCAAATGGGGGGCGGGCGGATTGGAGCCCCATCTTCTGGGGGTGTGGCACCTTCCCCCTACTCAAAAAATTTCAGGGATTTAACCTTGTGGAAGGGAATTATTAGAGATTAGTATCTGAACATAACATAATGTACGTATTATTGTTTTAATGACTGTTCAGAGAACTACTCGTTTGTAAATAATATTTTAAACAACCAACAAATAAACAAATAACCTACAATTTACTCAATTTTGATTATTTTACACACGATGCTAGCCTAATCTACGAGTATTTTTATCCAACATGATTTAAATTGTAGTTTTTATTTATATATCAAATATGTTGAATATTTTCTAGTGATAAATACAACCTGACAGGAACTTGTTTTGAAGAACTAAAAACAATATAGTTTATTTAAAAATCAGGGAACTTTGACCCTTTGATCAGAGGTAAATTTGGAACCTAAGCCAATAAAAACACGTAATTTATCGTTTCCCATTTCATTCAGATGGATCTGGTTGGTAATGAGCAGTTCAGCTCGACATAGCAGTACTGTAACTAA
The DNA here is from genome assembly GCA_039000515.1 of Timema cristinae. Lineage (NCBI taxonomy): Eukaryota > Metazoa > Arthropoda > Insecta > Phasmatodea > Timematidae > Timema > Timema cristinae. The sequence continues at coordinate 213,829 of JBCFYV010000375.1, forward strand.
ATCTCAGGTAGCGCCACTTTGTTGCCTTGCAATAGACAAGTGTACTAGCGCTACAAGTGGCAGACATTCAAACTCACAGTTAGTTCATCGTCTCACCGACAGAGAAGACTGCAACATGTGGGCAGGCGCTGTTTCTTCCGCCAGAGATACACTGATATATCATACATTGATTTTTATCTTATTATATAGTTAGTAAATTAAAGTTGAAAGTCGTTTGTCATATTTTTATAGATAAAAAAGTGTATTTGAAAATAATTATGCAGGTCCTAGTGCCGTTTATAAAAATAAAGTAATAAAATAGCCTTTACCTATACCTTTTATAATGATTACTTTCAATTTAATATCATTGTTATATACGCTCCTGTAGGGCTAGTTTTGCGTTGCTCTCTAGAAAAAGGAGAAATTTTGAAAACTATGTTGTAGTAAAACTATTATCGTTAGAGAGACAAGGTGTTCCGGGCCTACCAACAAAAATAGAATACCCTTAGTATTATTTGATTATTATTTTTACAAAAGAGCCATTAAAGGCTTACTCTAAAGCAGGGTTTCTTAACCCCCCCCCCCTTTTTTTTGGCCACGGTTCCCTCTGTTAGTCTGGTGTAGCCCATGAACCACTTTGTCTATCTGGTGGAGCCCATGAACCACTTTGTCTATCTGGTGAAGCCCATGAACCACTTTGTCTATCTGGTGTAGCCTATGAACCACTTTGTCTATCTGGTGGAGCCTATGAACCACTTTGTCTATCTGGTGGAGCCCATGAACCACTTTGTCTATCTGGTGTAGCCTATGAACCACTTTGTCTATCTGGTGGAGCCTATGGACCACTTTGTCTATCTGGTGGAGCCTATGAACCACTTTGTTTATCTGGTGGAGCCTATGAACCACTTTGTCTATCTGGTGAAGCCCATGAACCACTTTGTCTATCTGGTGAAGCCTATGAACCACTTTGTCTATCTGGTGAAGCCCATGAACCACTTTGTCTATCTAGTGGAGCCCATGAACCACTTTGTCTATCTGGTGGAGCCTATGAACCACTTTGTCTACCTGGTGTAGCCTATGAACCACTTTGTCTACCTGGTGGAGCCTATGAACCACTTTGTCTACCTGGTGGAGCCTATGAACCACTTTGTCTATCTGGTGGAGCCTATGAACCACTTTGTCTATCTGGTGGAGCCCATGAACCACTTTGTCTATCTGGTGAAGCCTATGAACCACTTTGTCTATCTGGTGAAGCCTATGAACCACTTTGTCTATCTGGTGAAGCCTATGAACCACTTTGTCTATCTAGTGGAGCCCATGAACCACTTTGTCTATCTGGTGGAGCCTATGGGCCACTTTGTCTATCTGGTGGAGCCTATGAACCACTTTGTCTATCTGGTGGAGCCTATGAACCACTTTGTCTATCTGGTGAAGCCTATGAACCACTTTGTCTATCTAGTGGAGCCCATGAACCACTTTGTCTATCTGGTGGAGCCTATGAACCACTTTGTCTATCTGGTGTAGCCCATGAACCACTTTGTCTATCTGGTGGAGCCCATGAACCACTTTGTCTATCTGGTGGAGCCTATGAACCACTTTGTCTATCTGGTGGAGCCCATGAACCACTTTGTCTATCTGGTGGAGCCCATGAACCACTTTGTCTATCTGGTGAAGCCTATGAACCACTTTGTCTATCTGGTGAAGCCTATGAACCACTTTGTCTATCTGGTGAAGCCTATGAACCACTTTGTCTATCTGGTGAAGCCTATGAACCACTTTGTCTATCTAGTGGAGCCTATGAACCACTTTGTCTATCTGGTGGAGCCTATGGGCCACTTTGTCTATCTGGTGGAGCCTATGAACCACTTTGTCTATCTGGTGTAGCCCATGAACCACTTTGTCTATCTGGTGAAGCCTATGAACCACTTTGTCTATCTAGTGGAGCCTATGAACCACTTTGTCTATCTGGTGGAGCCTATGAACCACTTTGTCTATCTGGTGTAGCCTATGAACCACTTTGTCTATCTGGTGGAGCCTATGAACCACTTTGTCTACCTGGTGTAGCCCATGAACCACTTTGTCTATCTGGTGAAGCCTATGAACCACTTTGTCTATCTAGTGGAGCCTATGAACCACTTTGTCTATCTGGTGGAGCCTATGAACCACTTTGTCTATCTAGTGGAGCCTATGAACCACTTTGTCTATCTGGTGGAGCCTATGAACCACTTTGTCTATCTGGTGTAGCCCATGAACCACTTTGTCTATCTGGTGAAGCCTATGAACCACTTTGTCTATCTAGTGGAGCCTATGAACCACTTTGTCTATCTGGTGAAGCCTATGAACCACTTTGTCTATCTGGTGAAGCCTATGAACCACTTTGTCTATCTAGTGGAGCCTATGAACCACTTTGTCTATCTGGTGGAGCCCATGAACCACTTTGTCTATCTGGTGAAGCCTATGAACCACTTTGTCTATCTGGTGGAGCCTATGAACCACTTTGTCTATCTGGTGGAGCCTATGGGCCTCTTCTCAGAATAATGTACTCAAATAAATAAAATGAAATACTGAAGATTACAAGGAAACACATTATACTAACACACATTTATCAACAGAAGACTTACCCGCTTCGGTGGCTACATGGCCTAGGGCGCTAAACTTGCAATAGACTAGACTGCTTAAGATGGAGGGATGGGGTTCAATCCCGGTCGAGTGTACTGATGGTGGGTTTTCTTAAATTGTTTTCCACTCTCCCTCCACACATATGCGGGTAAATTTTATCTCAATTCAACCTTCGTAATCCCTAACACATTAATATAATTAGTACATACACGTATAACCCGAACGGATAGTAATACGTGGTGATAAAAACAAACAAGTCATAAGACTTGATTTTAAAAAGAATTGTGATATATCTCATAGACCCTACGTGCTTCTTTATTAAAACATTAAATAACAAGAATCTATATTTAAACTATAGGTAGATTAAAATTAAAATGTATATTTTAGAGACATATCGGTGAAAAGGGTAAGGTGGAATCTAAGGGGACATGAGAAAAATCAATTTATTTTTATTTTTTGCAATTAACACATCAAAACATTTTTTTCGTCAAAATAAATTGTAAATTGCTTCAGTCCAAACATTGATTTTAATTTTCTACACAGGGTGACCTCAATAGTTGTTGAATATCTGTCAAGGATGTCCTGGAATTTAATGACAATATTTTCTCTTCGTTTAAAAAGTTGTATCATTTAATGATGCCGTTATGCTCATGACAAATATAACCTCCTAAAGAAAATCAACCCCTATGTTTCTACTGGGTCAATATTGTGTTGACACTTTTTTATTGTTGCACACCGCTAGTATCACAATTAAGTGTATCTGAGTATTGTGTAATTTCGCTAGGTTTGTTATTGTTATTATGGGCCAATACAATGAGCTCAACTACTCAAATTTATCTTGCAATCCAAATAAAAAATTATCTTAAAAAAAATTGTGAAGTCAATTTTGCTATGCACTTAGACCATCTACCAGCACCCCTTCCCCCCGTCCCCCCTCCCCCCTCCCCTCCTAACCCACTCACCTCATTTCCCGTCCCTATCCACGGAATTATGTCTACAATACCGTGGTAAGCTACCCGTGTCCCAAAATGTCGCCTAAAACAGCAGGTGCCCTATCGTGGAGAAAAACTTTCATCATTAAGGTAAAGTTCAAATTTCAAATGTAGGTCCTTTTAGAAAATACAAACTTTTTAAGACCAAAATTGATCAATAACTATACTAATTGCACCGTAAGCGATTCGAACTGTAGACATCCACCCTTGTTGAACATTCAATTATCCGATCAATTAGATAGTCAATCAATCAATCATAAGTCAATACATACATAACGTACACAATTTGTCAATCTCTTTCAAGGACACTCTGTGGCGAAATATTGCTCTGGGCCGTTTACTAATAATGTTTACTAATCCGCGAGTTAATTATAGGCGGTAGTGTTGGTAGAGGGGTTTGCACTTCTGACTTGGAATAAGGAGATCGGGATTTACCTGGTTCGATCCGGGATGTGTAGCAGGGATAGCTCTCTGCATTGTGATTTTCCTCACCTCGACAGAAATAAGTGATGATTGCTTGTGCTTGAGGATCTTGTTTAAACGATATAAAGTTAGCGTTATGATGAATAGCTAGATAAAATACATATTGGAATGTATCATTTCTAAAATACCATCAACAAGTGCGTAGAGGGTTATGTGTGTTCTAGCGGTGGCTCTTAGAAAGTTGACGTAATATGTATATATAATATTATTACGATATTTATGTGAGTGGCCGGAAAATAGGGCAAATGATATGAATAATAATATAATAATAATAATAATAAGAATATGAGGTATATAATAATAGGGATATATATAGGGATAGTAGTAATTGTAGCTAGTATGAGGGAAATATTAGTCATTACTGAATGAGCTGTCAGGGGTAGGCCCGAAAGTGCTAATGTAATCATACTGGAGTTCATGTGAATGAGTATGATGGGAATGAGTATGAGGGTGATAGTGAGTATGAGGGGATAGTGGGTATGAGGATAGGATGGATATGGAGGGGGGATAGTAGGGTTGAGGGGATATGTGGGGTAGTTGAGGTGATAGTGAGTATGAGGGTGATAGTGAGTATGAGGGGATAGTGAGTATGAGGGGATAGTGATGGGGTATAGTGATTAGGGGATGTGGTGTGATGGGGAGGGATAGTGGTTAGGTGATAGTGAGTATGGGTGATAGTGAGTATGAGGGTGATTATAGTGAGTATGAGGGTGATAGTGAGTATGAGGGTATAGTGAGTATGAGGGGATAGTGGTATGAGGGTGATAGTGAGTATGAGGGGATAGTGGGTATGAGGGTTGATAGTGAGTATGAGGGGATAGTGGTATGAGGGGATAGTGGATGAGGTGATAGTGAGTATGAGGGGATAGTGAGTATGAGGGGATAGTGAGTATGAGGGGATAGTGGGTATGAGGGTGATAGTGAGTATGAGGGGATAGTGGGTATGAGGGTGATAGTGGTATGAGGGGATAGTGGGTATGAGGGTGATAGTGGGTATGAGGGTGATATGGGTATGAGGGTGATAGTGGGTATGAGGGTGATAGTGGTATGAGGGTGATAGTGAGTATGAGGGGATAGTGGGTATGAGGGTGATAGTGGTATGAGGGTGATAGTGGTATGAGGGTGATAGTGGTATGAGGGGATAGTGGGTATGAGGTGATAGTGAGTATGAGGGGGATAGTGGGTATGAGGTGATAGTGAGTATGAGGGGGATAGTGAGGTATGAGGGTGATAGTGGAGTATGAGGGGTGGGATATGAGTATATGAGGGGTAGTGGTATGAGGTTAATGTGAGTAGGGCGATGTGAGAAGGGGATAGGTATGATGGTGATAGTGAGTAGAGGGGATAGTGGTATGAGGGTGAATGGTTGAGGGATAGTGGGTATGAGGTGATAGTGTATGAGGGTGATAGTGGTATGAGGGTATAGTGAGTATGAGGGTGATAGTGGTATGAGGGGATAGTGAGTATGAGGGTGATAGTGGTATGAGGGAATGTAGTGGTATGATAGGTGATAGTGGAGTATGAGGGGATGTGGTATGAGGATGATAGTGAGTATGAGGGGGATAGTGGGTATGAGGGTGTTGGTATGAGGTGTATGGGTATGAGGGGATAGTGGTATGAGGTATAGTGGTATGAGGGTGATAGTGTGTATGAGGGGATAGTGGTATGAGGTGATAGTGAGTATGAGGTGATATGAGTATGAGGTGATAGTGAGTGAGGGGATAGTGGGTATGAGGTGATAGTGAGTATGAGGGGGATAGTGGGTATGAGGTGATAGTGAGTATGAGGGGATAGTGGGTATGAGAGGGTATAGTGGTATGAGGGGATAGTGGTATGAGGGGATATGTATGAGGGTATAGTGAGTATGAGGGATAGTGTATGAGGGTGGGGTATGAGGTGATAGTGAGTATGAGGTGATAGTGAGTATGAGGGTGATAGTGAGTATGAGGGATAGTGGGTATGAGGGTGATAGTGGTATGAGGGTGATAGTGGTTGAGTGTATAGTGGTATGAGGGGATAGTGGTATTGAGGGGATAGTGGGTATGAGGTGATAGTGAGTATGAGGTGGGATAGTGGGTATGGAGGTGATAGTAGGTATGAGGGTGATAGTGGGTATGAGGGATGATAGTGGTATGAGGGGATAGTGGGTATGAGGGTGATAGTGGGTATGAGGTGATGTGATAGAGGGTATAGTGAGTTGGGTGATAGTGGGTATGAGGGGATAGTGGTATGAGGGTGATAGTGAGTATGAGGGGATAGTGGTATGAGGGTGATAGTGAGTATGAGGGGGATAGTGGTATGAGGGTGATAGTGAGTATGAGGGGTGATAGTGGGTATGAGGGTGATAGTGAGTAAAAGGGGGATAGTGGGTATGAGGGATAGGGTAGGGGGGGGAAAAAGGGGGTATAGGGTAAATATTGAGTTTGAGGGGGGAAAAGGGGGAAAAAATAGGGGATATGGAAATGAGGGTATAGTGAGTAGGGGATGTGATAGGGGGTTTTGGGGGTTTTGTTTTTTAAAGTAGAGGGGGATAGTGGGTATGAGGGTGAATGAGTATGAGGGATAGTGGGTAAGAGGTTTTTTAGGGGGGGGGGAAGGGTGATAGTGGAAAAAAAGGGTGATAGTGAGTATGGGGGGATGGGGGGTAGGGGGTGATAGTGAGATGAGGGGATAGGGGGTAGGGGGGTTTGATAGTGGTATAAAGGTGATAGTGGGGGGGGAAAGGTAATAGTGAGTATGAGGGGATGGGGGGTGGGGGGAAAAAAAGGGGTAGAGGTTGGGGATGGGGGGAAGGGTTGAACATTTTTGGGTAATAGGTGAAGTTGGTATAAGGGGGAAGGTTGGCGAGGAAAATTTTTTAAAATGGGGGTAATGGGGGAAAAATTTTGGAAGGGTGGGTTTTTATATTTTGATTTTAAGGGTGACAAAAAAAGATTTGGGGGTTTTATGAGGAGAAAAAGGGTTTTAAAAAAAAGGGGTTTGATATTTTTAAAGGGGGGGAAAAAGGGGGTTTTATGGGGGGTTTTTGATAGAGTTAAAAATTTAAAATTTTTGTTTATTTTTTTTGGGGGGGAAATTTTAGATATGGGGTTTTTTATGAAGTAGTTGGGAAATGGGGATGGGGTGAATATAGGGGGGTTTAATTTTGGGGTGATTTTAAGTTTGGGGTAATATATTAAGGGTATAGGGGGTTTTAAAAGGGGGAAAAAGGGGTTTTATGGGGGTTTAAATTTTGGGGGGGTGCATGTATATAAATTTGGGTTTTAATTTTAAGGAGGTTTTATTATATAAATTTTTTAAATTTTGGTTTTTTTAAAAAAATAATTTAAAGTTTTAGTTAAAAAATTTTAATTTTAGGGGGGGAAATGTTTAATAGGGAAGGGTGCAAAAGGTAAGGGGGGGGGAATAGGGGGAAGGGGGTTTTCCTTTAAAGAGGTCCCCCTATATTTGTATATTAAAATGAACGGTGAGATTTTTTTTAAAATTTTGATCAAAATTTTTGGGGGGGATGGGGGGGAAAGGGGGTTTTAAAGATTTAAAATTGGGAAAAAAGGTTTTTATTTTTTTTTAAAGGGGTTTAGAATTTTATTTTGATATTTTTGGGGGGGTTTTAAGGTTGATTTTTTAAGGGGTAGTCTAAAAGGGGGATATTTTTAAAATTTGGGGTTTTAAGATGGTTTTGATTAAAAAAGGGGGGTTTTGGTGGGGTTTTAATTGTTGAAAAGGAGTATATTATATTTGGGGGTTAAAAAAAAGGGGTAAGTGTATAGGGTAATGTTATAAAAAAAATTTTTGGGTGAAAAAAGAGTGAAATTTTTTTAGGGGGAAAATTTTGGTAAAAAAATTTTTTATAATTTTTAAAGGGGAAAATTTAAATTTTGGGGGAAAAAGGGGGAGTCATGTTTTAATTCGGGGATGTGATTAATTTTATGGGGGGTTTAAAAATTGTGTATCAAAGGGGATGGGGAATTGATAAAAAATTTAGGCTTTGTTTTTTTTTTAAAAATTTGGGGAAAAATGAATTTTAAATAAAAAGGGGGGTTTTGGGGGGAAAAATTTTGGGGGAAAAGGGGGTTTTTGGGGTTTTTTTAAAATTTTGGGGAAAATTTAATTTTATAAAAATTTTTTAATTTTAATTTTTTATGAGTAGCTAATAAGATTTATATTAATATTGAGAAAAAAGGGCCCGGGTAGGGAAAAAAAATTGAGAACTCAGGGAAACAACACCAACCCCCCGCCCCGAAGGAAAATTTTTTTCCCCCCTTTTCCCCGGGAAAAACCCCCCCCTTCCCACCCGGGAACCGGGTTTAAAAAAGGGGAAAAGGCCGGGGTTCAAATAAAAAGGGGCCCCAAAATTTTGGATACACCATTGAAAAAACACCCCACAAAAATTTTGTTTTTTGGAAAGGCAAAAAAACCCCAAAAATTTGGTAAAGGGGTGCCCGGGGGTTGGGGAAAAACTCTCAGAAACAAACCCCCAAAAGGTCGGAAAAAGGGGGGAAAAAAAAAGGGGCCCCCAAAACCCCCCCTTTGAGAACCGCTTTTTTTAAAAAGGGAAAAATTTGGGGTACAAAAAAAGGGGAAATAAAAAAGGGGGGGCCCCAAAAACCCCAAAAGAAAACTAAAATTTTTGCCCCCAAAAAACCTTTTTTGGGGAAATTAAAACCAAAATAATAAAGTTTTTTTTAAAATTTTTCCCCCAAAGAAAACCAAAAAATTAACAAAAAATGGATTAGTTTAAAAAAAAAAAATTTTAATTTTAGTAAATAGCAAAAATTAAAAAAAAAATTTTAAAATAGAAATTATAAAAACTACATATTAACGTTTTATAACGCAAAAAAATTTTTTTTCGGGGGAGTTTTTTTGGGGGGTTTTTTCAATTATTATCCCCCTTTCAAAAAAGGGAAAAAAACCCCCCAAAAAAAAATCCCTTTTAAAAAACCCCCCATAACGCTGTTTGGGGGAAAAAGGTTATATAAACAAAGGGCAACCTGCATTTTAAAAAGAACACATATTAGAAATGAAAACAGCAATTTCATCAAAAAAAAGCTTTTTTTTCCCCCCCTTTTCTTAGACCCCCCCATTTAAAAAAAAAATTGGGTTATGAAACCCCCTCGTAAAAAATGGTTTTAAAAATTTAAATTTTTTCAAAAAAATTTTTTAAAAAATTTAAATATGCTAAAAAACTTTAAAAATAGTAAGTTATTTCAAAAAAAAAAAAGAAAGGGGTTTCCCGGGAAGTCGGGGGAAAAAAGGGGAAATCCTACTGCAACAAATAATCAGGCCAAGGATCCCCGGGGGCCAAAAGGGAAAATTTTTTTTTGGGGGCGACCAAAATTTTTTGTTTTTTTGGGAAAAAAAGGAAAAAACTGATAAGATCACTTTTTGGAGCATCGCACAAAAAGGGCAAAACTTCGACTCTCAGGACGATGGAAAAAAATACTTGGAAAAAGGGGGAAAGCGACAATAAGTCGTATTACAGAATTTGAATTTTTAATTAATCAAAACCCCCCCCCCAAAAAATTGGCGGCAAAGGGGGAAAAAATGGAAAAATTTATTTTCACTAAAAAAAAGGGTTTTAAGCTGAGAAATTTTTTTTTTTAAAAAGGGCTGCCCCCAAATCCATAAAAAAAAGGTTTTTATAAAAAAAAAAATTTTTTTAAAAAAATACTAATAATTCAACATTGTTGTTTTTTATTTAAAATTTTTTTAGTAAAAAAAAGGGGCATCTTTCATAATTTTTGGGGGAAAATTTTAAAAAACCGGGCAAAAAATAGTTATTGAAATTTTTTAAATTAAAATGTTTCCATTTTAAAATTTTTTTTAAAGGGGGGAAAAAAAAAATTTTTTAGTAATTTATTTATTTTCAATTTAAAATTAAGCTAGACTTTTTGTTTATAACATATTATTTAAAGGGAAAAAATTTTTTATTTTTATTTTTAGAAAAAATTTTTAAAAATTTGGGGTTTCCCCCTTAAAATATTCCCCCCCCAAAATATTAAACCAAAAAACGACTCGCAAGCCCTACACTCTATCAAAAATACATAGTTTTAAAAAAAACCTTTTCCTTAAACAAAAAGTTATTTTTCTTTTAAAAATTTTAGGTGTTTTTAGTATGATTTTTAAACCCATTTAAAAGCATAGTAAAACGTTTTGCCAAAAGGAATTTTTTTTTAAAAAACAGGAAATTTAAAAAACAAGAAAAAATTACTAGAGCTGTTTAATTTCCCGAAAAAAAATTTGCTCAGTCTTTAACCGTTTTAGCATTCTTGACTACGACTTTAAAGGGGGTTTTATAAGAAAAAAAATTTTAAAAAAAAATTTTAAAGTTAATGAAATTTTTTTTCCCCCAAATTAAACTTTTTTTAAAAAAAAATTAAGTAGTTATACCCAAAACCTCTGGGTAAAAGTGGGTCAATTTACTGACTTCAGGTCCCGAATGGGGGGTTGGGACCCCCCAGTCCCCCCCCAAAATTCCCCTTGTCTGCAAAAAAAAGGGGCCCAAAAAACCCCAAACCCCAAAAATCAACCTCGTGGGGACAAAATGGGGACAAACCCCAAATTAAAAAAAAAGTATCGCTTCATCTAGAAAACTGAGATAGAAGGAAAAAGGGGGTTCGTTGGCTAACACTTTTTTTAAAACCCCCCAACCAAAAAGGGGGCCCCTATCTTCGCCAACAACGGAAACCTCCCCGATTGGAAAAAAGCCGCTTGCAGGCTGCCCCCAAAAGGAGAAATTCCCCCAAGTTAAAATTATTAATAGGAAAAAAAATTTTTCCCCCAAAAAAAATTTTTTTAAAATTTTTGGAAAATTTTTGTGGAAACCCCCCTACAGATGTTTGAAAACTGTAAACACCGTTTAAATAACAGATACCCACTCAGTGGCCGATTTGGTCAAAAACGCCCACCCCAATATAAAAACCTGCTGAAAAGCGGGGGCGCTTTGGGGTTTTAAAATCCTGATGGGGGCACTTGGGGGTTTTTTTTTCCCAATTTTTTTCCCATTTTGCCCAAAATAAAAATTTTTATTTTAAAATTTTCCCCGGCGCCCCTTACTCCCCCCCCGGGGTTTAAAAACCCTTTTTAAATCTAATTACGTTTTAAAAGTTTTTAAAAAAAGGGAAAGGGTTTTTAATAAGGGGAAAAAAACTCGCATTTCTTAGAGGGTAGGGGAAAAAAACCCTTTGGAAAACCCCCCCCCCCTTTTTACCCCCAAAAAAACCGAGATTGGGGGAAAAACCCCCGGGCCCCCCCGGGTTTCCTAAAAACGGGGCGAGCCAACACGACAAGCCCCCAATTTAAACCAACTACGCCATCGAGGGCGGGTTTCTCCCAAAAAAAAAAATCGGGTTTGAAAACCCCTTTAAATGCTTCCCCCCTAATTATTTCCCCCAAATTTGATTATAAAACAACGAAAAACAAACCCGGGAGAAAAACGTTTTGATATCATTATAAAAATAAAAAAAATTTTTTTAAAAAAGTAAAAAAAATTTTTTTTAGTCTTCGAAATAAAAAAGTTTTTAAAAAAAATTTTTTTGCCTTTTTAAACCCCTTTAAAATTTAAAAAATTTAAAAAAAAAACCCAGGGGCCCTTTAAATTTTTAAACACTTTAAATTTTTTTTTTTTTTTATTTACCTGCTTACAAAAAAAACGCAAATTAATGGTACGAAAAAAATCGTAACCCCACATACTCTTTCGAAAAAGGTTTTTTAAAAGTTAGGACAAAATCTTAAAAAAAAAAGTTATCTCTTTTTTACCTTTAAAAAAAATTTTTTTCTCTGATAAAAAAATTTAAAACCCCGTATTTTTTTATCACTACCCTCACCAAAATTTTTTTTTTAAAAAAAAAAAATTCAAGATTTTTTTAAAAAAGGGGTTTTAAAAAAAAGCAAGCCCCCTTTTTCATTTCTACTCTGCTAAATTTTCAGGGGCCCCCGGGTGTTGGGGCCTTTTTTAAAAAAAGGATCAAAGTTTTTTTGAAAAAGGGGGTATCCAAAAAATTTCCCTAAGGCTTTTTTAAAAATTTTTTGTTCCCCCTCCTTTACGTGGGGATACGGAAAAATTTTCGAAAACTCCCTCCCCCTCTCTACAAAATTTTCCCTTTAAAAATAAAAGGTTTGGGGGAAAATTTTTCCTTTTTTTGGGGCCCCAAGGGGCCCCAAGGCGTCACTCTCGCAATAAACTATTCCCCCGCCGATAAAAGGAAATCGTGGCTCAATCATGTTTTGGTTTATATTTCCAAAAAATTTTTTTCCCCCCTCCTTCTCCCGGGTTTTTTTTTGGCGGGTAACTTCCTCTAAATTAAAAAAGTATTTACCCCTAACACACTGGCGTAATTAGTTCATACCTTTTAAGGTAAAATTTAAATTTTAAAAAAAATTTAAAACCCACTTTTTCGTGGGAGAGTAAAAGGGAAAAAAGATTGAAAAAAAATTCCCTAAAAAACCCAAAAAAAAGGGGTTTGAACCCCCAAAAGAGATGCCTTTTTACTGCTGGGAGGGGGAAAACCCCATTTTTTTTCCCCCAATATAATTTTTTTCTTGACTTTTAAAAATTTTCCCCCTTGTTTAGCCCCAACCCCTTGGGGGCGCCTCACACTTTACGGTCCTGCACAAAAACTTCTTATCTCCCATTTTTAAAAAAAAAAGTCCTTGGGGCCCCCTTTTTAAATGTTTTCCGGTCCAGCCAGTTTTCCCAATTTTTTTTAAAAAAAAACCCCAAAAAGCTGTTCAACCTGATGGGGGGAAGTAAAACCATTTGTATAACTTTTGAAAAGCCTTTTTTTGGGGCACGAAAGCTCAACACATGGGGCCCGAAACGAGGCGGGCCCCCTTTTTAAGCGACTGGTGATTCCTTCAAAAAACGACGCTCTAAAAGTTAACGCCCCTCACCCAAAAACATACAAAAAGGGGCGTACATTTTCTTTTTTGTAAACGTGTCGGTGTTGCGTTGTTACGTGGTGCCACCCCCACGGATACGTGACTTGACGGCGTTAGCTAAATGTTTTGTTGCCGTTCCCTTACGCACCTTTAGATACACGGTTTTGTTCGAACCAGAAAACGTATTTAAATGCTGTTTTTTCTGCATTCCTCATTTGACAACAACAAATGGTTTAATTATTTTTCAATTTCTTTAATTTTAATCCCCTAAAATAGTTTCTTGAATACAGGTCGGACTTTAGAGGATAGTTTTAACTGAAAAATTATAACTTTAGCTCTGGACTTTTTTCCTGCCCCGGGTTTTTTTTTAAAAAGACCTCAACTTGCCCGGGGATATCCACCCTTACCAAGGAAGGGGAGGACTTTAGGGGAAAGGGGGGAAAGGACTATTTAGGAAATAAACACCTCAACACCGGCCTGGACTCCCGACTAATGGGAGACGTATTGTCCACTTTTGTTCACCTGTACTGTACTCTCCGCCTTGAACCGAATAAAACATTTTCCTGGTAACAAACCTCCTTTCCCTCTCTTGAACATGGGGCCTTCTCTAGTAAAGAGCTTACGTTCCTTTTAAAAAGGTGCCGTTTCAGGGGGCATGTGGTGTCCTCCCGTCAATTTACTGGTTTTTATTTACGTGTGGGGGTTTTTGTTGTGTTTTGAATATGAAAAAGCGTTTCAAAACTGAACGTTTCCTTCTATAAGCGAGGGAGAAGACCAAGTATAGGGAAAATGGAACTGAGGATTTTTGCTAGGATTGATATCACGGCGCGCCCATCATTTCGACAACCGTGATAACGTTTGAAAGCATGTTAAAAAAAATTTGGTACTAGCCGATCCGCCGCGGGCCGAAATGCGTTGGAAGGCCTCGAGGGGAGGCGGAGGAGGGGTAAGGAAAAACGAAAATTAGGATTACTTCCATTTGGCATAATAAACTCGACTCGAAATTTTATAAAGTTTTATTCTCACAATTACTACAAAAAATGTTGAATTAGCTGAATTCACAACTTATATACGGAACGGTACGGGGGCAAAGGCCCCATAGTGAGTTTGGACTGATAAGAGAGGCACAGTATTAGGCTGTGGACTGGCAAAAGGCCCAGTAATGAGGTGTTTTTTAAATGGGAAGAGGGCCCATAGTGAAGCTGTGGGACGGGCAAAGAGGGCCCCAGTAGTGAGACTGGGACTGGGCAAGAGAGCCCAGTAATTAAAAATGGTACTGGCAAGAGAGGCCCAGTATTTGGGGGCGTGGTACTGGCAAGAGAGGCCCAGTAGTGGCTGTGGAAGGGCAAGAGAGGGCACATAGTGAGGGCGGGGGACTGGAAAGAAGGCCCAGAAGTGAGGCTGTGGTACTGAAAAAGAGGCACAGTAGTTTGGCTGTGGTACTGGCAAGAGAGGCCCAGTAAAAGGGGGGCTTTTTATGCGGCAAGAGAGGCACAGTAGTGAGGCGTGGTATTGGTAAATAGAGCCCAGTAGTGAGGCTGTGGTACAGATAAGAGAGGCACTGTGGAGGCTGTGGTAAAGGTAAGAGAGGGTCAGTAAAAGAAGCTGTGGTACTGGCAAGAGAGGCGAGTATTTAGGCTGGGTACGTGGCAAGAAAAAAAGGCCCAGAAATGAGGCATGTTATACTGCAAGAGAGGCCAGTAGTGAAGCTGGGAAAGGAAGAGAGGCGAGTAGTGAGGCTGTGGTACGGCAAAGAGGCACAGTAGTGAGGCTGTGGTACTGGGCAAGAGAGGCCACGGGAGTTGAGGCTGTGGTACTGGCAAGGGGAGGCACAGTGTGAGGCTGTGGTACGGTAAGAGAGGGTCAGTAATGAAGCGTGGTACGGCAAGAGACAAAAGTAGTGAGCTGTGGTACTGGCAAGAGGCACAGTAGTGAGGCTGTGGTACTGGCAAGAAGCACAGTAATGAGGCTGTATATGGCAAGAGAGGCACATAGTGAGGTTGTGGTACTGAAAAAAGAGGCACAGTATGAGGGCTGGGTACTGTAAGAGGGTCAATAAAGAAGCTGGGGGTATTTGGGAAGAGAGGCGAGTATGAGGGCTGTGGAAACTGGCAAGAAAGGCACAGTGTAGAGGCGGGGTTTTACTGGCAAAGAGGCAAAAAAAAGGGGGGCTGTGGTACGGGAAAAAAAAGGGCCCAGTAGTGAGGTTTTTGGTACTGGAAAAGAGGGGCCCCAGATGAGGCTTTTGGAACTGTAAGAGAGGCCCATTTTTTTGGGAAAGGGGCGGGGAAAAATTTGGTAAAAAAAAGGGCACAGTGGGGGCTGTGGGGGGGAAAGAGAGGGTTTTTAAATTTTGAAGCGGGGGCCCGGAAAAAGGGGGGAAAAGGTAAGGGGAAGGGTGATACTGAAAAAAGAGGCCCAGTTTAACCCGTGGTATTTGGCAAGAGAGGCACAGTGGGAAAGGGGGGTTTTAAAAAAAGGAAAAGAAGGCCCAGTAGTGAGCGGGTGGTACGGGCAAGAGGGCCCCGAAAAAAACTTTTGGTACGGGCAAGAGGGCAAAAAAAAAGGGGGCTGTGGTACGGGAAAAAAGGGGGTCCAGTAGTGAGGCTGTGGTAGGGGGGCAAGAGAGGCACAAAGTGAGGCTGTGGTACGGGCAAGAAGGAAACAGAAAGTGAAGCTGTGGTACGGGCAAGAAGGCCCAAAAAAAAAGCTGTAAAAAGGGGTAAAAGAGGCTCAGTAGTGGGGGGGGGTACTGGAAAAGGGGGGCCCCATAAAAAAGCGGGGGTAGGGTAGGAGAGGCTCAGTAAAAAAGGGCTGTGGAACTGGCAAAAAAAAAACAGTATTTGAGGGCGGGTACTAGTAAAAAATTAAGGGGGGGCCCCATAGGGGAAGCTGTGGTACGGCAAGAGAGGCACAGTAGGAGGTTGTGGTACTGGTAAGGGGGGCCCCCATAGGGGGGCCCCTGTGGGGGGTTTAAAGAGGCCCCGAGTGAGACGGGGGTACGGGTAAGAAGGGCCCAGTATGAACTGGGGCCCCCTGGAAAAGGGGCACAGAGTGAGGTTGTGGTACGGAAGAGAGGCCCATTTTGGGGGTTTGGTACTGGCAAGAAAAGGCCCAGTATGAGGCGTGGAACTGGCAAGAGAGGCACAGTAGGGGAGGTTTTTCCCCCTAGAAAGGGGGGGCCCAGTATGAAACTGGGGTGGGGGCCAAGGGGGGCCCCCAGTAGTGGGGCTGTGGTACGGTAAGAATTTTGAAACAGAAATGAGACGTGGAACGGTAAGAAGGCAAGTAAAACTGTGGTGGGGGAAAAGGGGGCCCCCAGTAGGGGGGTTCGGGGGGGGGGAAAGAAAACCCCATTGTGAACTGTGTTTGGGGGAAAAAAAGAGGCAACAGTAGTGAGGCTGTGGTAGGGAAAGGGGGGCCCCCGGGTTTTTTAGACTGTGGTGGGGGAAAAAGAAGAGGCCCATGGGGGAGACTGTGGTACGGTAAAGAGGCCCATAGTGAGGCGTGGTGGGGGTAAAAAGAGGCCCAGTAGTGAAGCTGTGGTACGGGAAAAGGGAGGGCACATTTATTTGAAAACGGGGGGAAATGGAAAAAAGGGGGCTCATAGGGGGGCGGGGGTTTTACTGGCAAAAAGGGCCCCTTTTTAAGGGGAGGCTGGGTACTGGTAAGAAGAGGCCCAAAATGAACGGGGGTTTTACTGGAAAGAGATTTTTAGAGGGGGCTGGATACTAAAAAGGGAAAAAGCAAAAAAAAGGGGGGCTTTTAAAACTGGCCAAGAGGCACAGTAGTGAGGTTTTTGGAATTGAAAAGGGGGGTCCGTATGGGGCTGTGTTTCCCGGCAAAAAAAGCACAGAAAGTGGGGCTGTAAAAACAAAAGAAAGGTCCAAGGAGGCTGGGTACTGGAAAAGGGGGCACAGTAGGGGGGCGGGGGAAAGGGGGAAAAAGAGGCCCTTTTTAAAAAAAGGGCGGGGGGTACCGAAAAAGGGGGGAGGGGGTAGGAAGGGGGGAAACTGGCAAGAGGGGCCCAGTATGAGGCGGGGGGTACGGCAAGAAGGCACAGTAGGGGAGGCAGTGGTCCCCCCCCCCAAAAGGGGGGCTTTTTAAAAAAAGGGCGGGGTACTAGCAAGGGGGGCCAAAAAAAGTGGGGGCTGTGGTGGGGGCAAGAGAGGCCCAGAAAGTGAAGCGGGGTACGGAAGAGGGGCCCCAAAAAAAATTTTTTTTTGGGGTTGGGAAAACTGGCAAGAGGGGCCCAGTAATGGGGTTTTTGGTTTTTTTGGCAAAAAGGGGTTTTTTTTAGGGGGGCCCGGGGAAAATTTGGCAAAGCCCCCCATAGAAAGGCGTGGTGGGGGAAAGGGGCCCATTTAGTGAAGCGTGGTACTGGCAAGAGAGGCCCAGTAATGAGGCTGTGGTACTGGCAAAAAAAGGCCCAGATGGGGCTGGGGTGGGGGTTAAGGGGGGGGCCCTTTGGGGGAGGGCGGGGAAAAATTGGCAAGGGGGGGCCCCGTATGAAGCTGGGGTACAAAAAAAGATAGGCACAGTAGGGGGGCCCCTGTGGTACTAAAAAAAGGGGGCCCGGGTATTTGAAGCGGGGTTTTTTTAAGGGAAAAAAGAGGCACGGGAAGGGGGGTTTTGTGGTACCCCCAAAGAAGGCTCAGTAAAAAACGGGTACGGGAAAAAAAAGGCCCATAATGAGGCTGTTATAACTGGCAAGGGGGGCCCCCAAAGAATTGAAACTGGGGGTACGGCAAGAGGGGCCCCAAAAAAGGGGGCCCCTGGGAACGGGCCAGAGAGGCCCGAAAATGAGACTGGGTATTTAAAGGAAGAGAGGCCCAGTATGGGGGGGGGGAAAAACTGGAAAGAGACCCAAAAAAAATTTTGGGGGGGGGGTTTTTTACAAAAAGGAAAAAAGAGGCTCAGTATGAACGGGGGGGTACTGGCCAAAGGCCCAGCTTTGGGGGGCGTGGCTGGCAAGAAAAAACAGTAGGGGGGGTTTTTCGGGGGGAGCGTCCCCCAAAAAGCTTTAATTGTTTTTCTTTGTAATTACATGCAGGGCTGAAACTGTAAAAAGGGTTTTTTCCCAAAAAAGGGGGGCCCCCCATAACTAATATAATATACCACTTACAAAGTATTTTAAACTCACCCCTGGGGGTACAAAAATTTCAAAAGAAAAGTTTTTTAAAATTTTTAAAAAAAAAAAATATTTTCAAAAAAAAACCCCTCAAAAACCATCTTTGGGGGTTTTTTTTTCCTTTTCGGGAAGAAATTGGAATGATAAATGAAACATACTTAAAAAATTTTTTAAAATAAACAGAATTGCTTGGGTTTTTTTTCCCCAAATTTAAAAATTTTTTTTTAAATCATAAATACACCCCCAAAAATAAATGGGGGAATATAAGATAAACTTCCTTTTTAAAAAAGTAAAAAAAATTAAAAAAAAACCCCAACAAAAAAAAAAATTTTAAAAAAAACCCAAAAAAATTAAAAAAAATTTTAAATTTTTAGGAGACTTTTTTTAAATTTTTGGGGAAAATTAGAAAAAAAATGACAAAAACCCCCCCAAAAAAGGGGCCCCTTGGGGTTGGGGCCCTTTAAAAGGGGGTTAAAAAAGCCCCCCTTTCCCCTTTTTTCTTTCCAGGAAATAGCTTATAAGATAGGGTATAAGTTTAATGCGTCAAGGAAAAACGGACTGTAAAAAAAAAACCCAAAAAAACCTATCAATTTTTTCGGGGACAAGCGGACAAAACTGAGGGGGGAACGGAAACAAAATGACAAGGGAACAAAAACTGGGGGGGAAAAGGCAAATGAAAATGGGAAAAAGACAATTTGGGGGGGAACAAAAATACTGACATGGAACGGGAAAAATTAGGGGGGAAAAACAGACAGACTGACATGGAAACAACAGATTTAAAGGGAACAACCCCCCGAGGGGGGAAAACAAACATGGGGGAGGGGGGAAGGGGGCCCAGAATAAAAAGGGAAAAAAGGGCTTTTTGAGGGGGGAAGGGGGCCCCAAAAATTTTTTTTTTGGGGAAACGGGCAGAATGTTTTTGGAACAGGCAGAATGAGGGGGGAAAGGAAAGAAAAAAAGGGGAAAACCCAGGCAGCCCTTTTTTTTGGGGAAACCCCGGGGGGCAGCTAAAGGGGGGAACAGGCAACAAAAAAGGGAACAGACAGAATGACATGAGAACAGGGCAGAATGAGGGGGGAAAAAAGGGGGCCCCGACTAAAAAGGGGAACAGACAGCCGACACGGGAACGGGCGACTGAGGGGGGAAAAAGGCAAAAAAAAGGGGGGAAAACGGGCCAGAATGAAAAAAAACCCCAACAGCTGACATGGAAACAGGCAGAATGAGGGGGGAACCCCGGCAGACTGACATGGGAAAAAGGCAAATTTTACAGGGGGGGGGGCAATTTGACATGTAACAGGCAAACGACGGGGGAACAACGACTCACAGGGGAAAAAAACCCCAAAAAAAAAACGGGGAAAAAAATTTTAGACTAAAAAGGGGGAAACAGACAAACGAGGGGGGAAGGGGGCAGAATGAAATGGAAACAAAAAAAATGACTTGAGAACAAACAAATGAGGGGGGAAAAAGGGGGCAAATGAGGGGGGAAACAGGCAGAATCCCCGTAAAAAACCAATCAAATGTTTATGGAAAAAAAAATTTTCATAAAAATAAAAACAGACGCCAGGGGAAAGGGGGCAGAAGTGAAAGGCCCCCCCTTTTTTGGCGGGGGAAAAGCGCACATAATAAAAAATTTTTTAAAAAACATAAAAAGGGGTTCAAATATTAAAATTTTTAATTGCCCTCAATTTCGACAAAGTTTTAAAACTAGGTATAAAAAAAATAAAAAATTCATAAGGTTCCTTTTTTCAATAATGACCAAAAGGAAAAAAACTATTTTTTAAAAAATTTTGGAAATACTTCGCACATTAAATCAATTTACTGGAAAAAACGCCCCCAAAATTCTAGATCCGCCCCCCCAAAAAAATAATTTAACAGGTATTTCTTTTTCTTTAATTAAAGATCCAAAGCTTCTAATTACTTTGACTTTTGGGGGAAAAATTTTAAAAACCATTTTTAAAATTCGAAAACTTTTAAAAAATTTAAAAAGAAATTTTTCCCCCCCCTAAGACGAAACAGTTTTGTGATTAGTCGATTCTTTTTTTTAAAAAAATAAAAAAACCCCGGGGGAATTTTTTTTAAAAAAAACATTTTTTTTTTTAAAAATTTCCCAAATTAAATTTTTAAAAATTAAAAGTTTTTAAAAATTAAAACCCCCCCCCCAACCCTTTCACCCTAAAATAAGTATGGGGGGTTAAATTGAAAACTGTAAAGTTTTTTTTTATTTTCGATGTACCCAAAATTTTAATTTTCGATCGAATTTTTAAAAACCAAAACCCTGAAACCCTTCCTTTAAAAAATTTTGATGATTTTTAAAAGGGGGGAACAAAAACCTTTTTTAAAAAAAATGCTCAAAAGGGGAAAAATTTTTAACAACCGGGGGGGTAACAACTAGAAACCTTTTTTTCCCTTTTATCTTTTTTAAAGAAATGAAAAAAATTTTAAAAATTTTGGGGAAACTATTGCAATTTTTCTATACACGTTTAAAAAAACTTGCCCCCCCCTTCCCCCCCCCCCCCCCCTGGGGGGCGGGGTTTTTGAGTACCCCTTTTATAACCCCTGCTTGTCGTAAGAGACGACAAAAAGGGGGGGGCTTTTTTTGCAGGACATACCTCGTGCAGCAAAAAATCTATCCTAAAAACATCTTTTTAAAATCCTTTCTTCTTTCCCTTTTCTTTCTCTTTTTTTCCCTCTTCTTTTTTCCTTTCTCTCCTTCCTTTCTTCCCCTTCCCCTCCCTTTTTCCTTTTTTTCCCTTTTATTACTTTCTTTACTACTTTCTTCCCTTTTCCCCCCGCCGTTCATCCTGCAAAGGGGGCCTTTGGCCTCTCGTTTACGACCTTTGGGTAATTTAAACCCGGGTCTCCAAAAACAATTTTCGGGGTAACCCTTTCAATTGAGCTCCTGAATGAAAAATTCCTGGTTTTAATATCTTAGTAAAAGAGACTTAGGGATTAAAAATAACCGGGTACCCTACTTTTAGAAAAACCGGGTTTCGTTCTGAGGGTTCCGGGCGTAAAAAACGGGACTTTCCCCGCACCCCCTTTCTGCGACGAAACCTTTGCTCCTGGAGAAGCCCCCATGCGAAGGTTTTTCATGTCTACATCGTGGGGGCTCCCAAACGGAAGAGTTAACATTTCCTTAGGGGGTAGAAAACCCCCTTGGATCACCTTGGGTTTTTCGATCCTAGATTGTCAGGGTTTTCCCCCCAAAAAAGCCCCCGAAACCCCCCCTCCTTTTTGTTTTTCAGCTAGCACCTCTTTTTTTAAGTTTTGGGCCCCGGCAACCCAAATACCCGGGCCCCCCAAAAAAGGGGGGTTTTAAGACGAAAAAGGCGGGAAACGGGCAAAGGCCCCCACCCCCCGCCCCCCAAATTTTGAAAAAAAAACCCCCCGGAAATGGTTAGAACCCCCGCCCCCGCTTCCTGGGGATGTTTTCGAGTAAAAAAAGGAAAAAAAGGGAAAATTTTAAAAACGGGGTAAGCCCATTTTTTTTTCCCCGAAAAAAGTGGGGGTAAATTTGGGGGTACCCAGGGCCAAAAAAAAACAAAAACAAAAAAAAAACTCTTTGGTGTGCCCCCGAAACCCTGAAAAAAAAAACCAACCCCCCAAAAGCAAATTCATGTCCCTCCTTTAAAAAGGGGAAGGCAATCTCGAAAAAACCCCTTTTTAAACAATTTCGTCCCCATATACCGTTAAAGGGGGAACCTCCCCAGGGTTTTTTTTTCCCCCCAATTTTTTTTTGCCAAAAGGGGGTTGGTCCCTTTTTCCCCCTTACCTCGACTGCGTTAGGGAATTTTAGGATTTTTCTTTTTTTGGAAGGGGGCATTTAACCCCCCCCAAAACCCTCCCCCGATTTTAAAAAACGTAAAAAAAATGGGGCCCAAAAAAAAAACTTACACCCAATTTTTCACAAAAATTTTTTCGAGCCCCAAAACCCTTTAAAAGAGGTCCCCAAAACAAAATTTTTTTCCCTTTGGGTTTGGGGGCCCCCCCCCAAAACCCCCCGGCCTGTTTTTTTATTTCCCCCGGAAAAATTTGGGGCCAAAACGAAAAAAAATCCTTTTGCCCCTTTTAAAGCCCAAAACCCCGTGCGGAAAAATTTTGGACAGGAAAAGGCCCCACCAAACCCCCCAAAGTGGAAAAATCCCTTTAAAACGGGGTCCAAACCCGGGAAGGGTTTCCCCCATTTTTCCCCCCCCCCCCGGCCTCGGGCCCCGGGCCCCCAAAAAAAGGAAAGGGTAAAAGAAAAAAAAGCCCCCCGGAGATAAAAATTCCCCGAAAAGAAAAATCTTTAAATAAAGACAAAAACCCCCCCAAAAGGAAAAACGTAAAAATTCCAAATCAGAATCCCCGGTATTTTTCCCCCAAACCCTTTAAAATAAAACCCCCGAATTTTTTTTTAGTCAGAAAAAACCAAAATGTCCCCCCCAAATTTTCCCTTTTCGCCCGTAAAAATCCCCTTCTAAGAAAAGACCAAAAACCCACTTTTGCCCCTTGGCCCCCCTTAAATCGAAGACATCCCCCCCTTTGTGATAAAAGCCCAAAACCCAAGGGTTGGGGGCCCGAAAAAATTTTTTAAAAAGGATTGAAAAAAACCCCCCCAAAGGGCCCTCCCCCCCCCCCCCCGTAAACCCCCCTTTAGGAAACCCCTTTAAAAAATCGAGAAAAAAAAAGGGGCCCAAAAATTTGGGGAACCCCCCCCCAAAAAACCCCAAACCCCAGGTAAAAAACCCCCCTAAACCCGCTCCCCCCTAAACTCCCCCCGGCCAGTTTTGGGGGGAACCCCCCCCCGGGCCCCCCCCCTCGGGGGGAAAAAAAAAAACAACCCCGGGGGAAAACCCCTTTTTTTTTTTGAAACCACCCCCTTCTTTTCCCCCTGAGACCAAAATTTTAAGGGGGTGAATTTTGGGGGGGGGGGAAAAAAGGCCCCCCGGCTAAAAGCGAGTCCCCACTGGTGGGGTCTGGGGAAAAAAATCCCGCGGAAGGGGGCCCCCCCCCCGAGGTAAAAAAAAAAATACAATTTTTTTTTTTTTGGGGAAAACAAATCCCCCAAGCCTTCCCGGGAAAGGGCCCCCCAGCAAACCCCAAGGGGCCCCCCTCCGAAAAAAAAAATCAAAAGCTCTCCAAAAAAAAGAAAAGAAAGGTTCCCCGGGGAGGGGTTTTTCCTTTAAAAAAAGTGGGAACCCCCAAAAAGGGCCTAAAACTTTAAATTTTTTTTTTTTCTTTAGAGATTTTGTTTTATGGATTTGGGGGCGGGTTTAAAATTTCTTTTTTTTTTAATTAAATGGGGGCGCTGCCCACCCAAAAGGAAAACGTAAGGGGGTTTTTTATGCTCGGGGAAAAAATTAAACAACTAATTTTTTAAATTTTCCCTTTCAAAACCCCTTAAAAAAACTTTTTAGTTTTCAAAAAAAGAAACCCCCTTCCGCCCCAAAAGAAAAACCCGAAAGGGTTTCCCTGGGGAAAAGAATTTTTTATCCCTAAAAACCCAACCCAAGGCCCCCCTTTGGGTCGGGGTAAAACCGGGGAAAGGGGGGGCCTTTTTAAAATTTGCAAAGAGCAATATAAACACAAAAAATTTTTTAAAATCGTTTTTTTTTTTTGATCTCCCCAATTTTTTCCCCGGGGCCAGTTCCCCCAAACCTTTTTTTTGGGGGGATGACAGTATTGGGGAAAAAATAACCCCCCCCCGGGCCCGGGGTTTAAAAGAATTTTTTAAAAGAGGAAAACCCAGGAAAAACCCCCTTTTTTCACACCTTCCCCCCCCCCTAACATCAAAACTTGGGGGGGTTTTTTAAAAAGCGGGAAAAAACCTGGTTGGGGGGGGTCCCTTTTAATTTTTTTCAAAACACCCGCGGGAAATGGTAAAGGAATATTCCCCGTCTCCGGAAAAACCCGGTGTTTTAAAAAGGAAACCCCCGGGGGCCCAAAAAACAAATTTTTTCCCCCCCTTTTAAAAGGGTAATCCCCCCCCTGCCCCTCGAAACCCAAAACCCTTAAAAAAAAGTATCCCCGGGGTCCCGCTGCCCCCCCATTTTTTCCTTTTGGGGGGTTTTTTTTTACTCCCAAAACCCATTGGGGGCCGCGATTTTGCCCCTTTTTCATTCTTTCTTTCACCACCTTTGGGATTCTTTTTCCCAATTAAAAAAGCAAAGGGTGGCCCAAAAAGGGTTTTTTAAACGTTCTGACCCGAGAAAAAAATTTTCCCCGAGCTCAACCCCTTTAAATTTTTAAAAAAAAACCCATTTTTTTCCCCGACAAAAGAATTTTGGCTTGGGGGGCCCAAAATTTAACTCGAAAGATCAAACGTGGGGGGCAAAAAAAACTTTTTTTTTTTTTCCCTTTAAATTCCCCCCCCAAATCCGCGCCACCCGGGCTTTTTTTTTTTTCCCAGGTGGGAAAGAAGGGGGGTTTTTCCCCCCTTTTGGGGGGATTTTTTGTTTCCAAAACGAAGGGCCCCCAAAAATTCCCTTTTTTTTTTAAATCAAATTCCCCCCAAATTTTTGGAAAAAAATCGGAGTTTTTTTTCCGGGGGTTTTTTTCCCGGCCCCCGAAAACCTTTTTTAACGTGGTTTTTTAAATTCCCAGAAAAAAAAGAAGAAAAGTCCCTTGGGGGAACAAATTTTTTTTTCTTTCCCCAAAAAAAAATTTCCCCTTCCCCCCCCAACCCCCAAATTTTTAGGGAAAAAATAATTTGGGAAAAATTAAAAATTTGTAAAAAAAAATTTTTAAATTTAAAAAATATACCTATTTTTATAAAAAGTTTGGAAAAGATAAATTTAAAAGCCCCCAACCAAATTTTTTTTTAGACCCCCCTTAACATTTTTAAAAATTTTTTGTTTTTGCCCAAAATTAAAAAATTTGAGAAAAAGGGTTAAAAAAAAAATTTAAAATGGGAATTTTTGAAAACCCCCAAAAAAACCCACTATCTAAAAAATGCCCTTTTGGCTTTTTTTTTGTCCCCCCTAAAACCCACCACCCGGTTTTATTTAAACTTGTTCGGGGCCTTTGAGAAAAGTAAATTTTTTTTTCCCTTTAAGCTTTTTTTCCCCCCCCATAAAACAAAAAACCTTCCCTTTTTCCCGTCCCTTCCTTTTTTAAAATTTTTGGGGAAGGCCCTTTTTCGGGAAAAAAACCCCCCCTAAACCCCCGGGACAGCGTTTTTTTTTAAGAAATCCTTTTAATTGGGTTTCCCCTAGGAAAACCCCCCAGGTTTTTTTTTTTTTTAAAACTAATTTTTTTTTGTCCAAAAAAGGGCACTTCCGGGTTTAAAAAGGTTTTAAAAAACACCTTAACCCCAAGAAAATTTTAAATTCCCGGGGGAAAAGGGGGGGGCCTCCAGGGTAAAAATTTTTCCCCAGCTTTTTAAAAAGTTTTTTTTTCGGGGATTTTCGAAAAAATAGCAAAATTTTTGACAAATTTTTGGGGCCCCCGTTCCCCGTTTTTGTTTTTTGGGCCCCTTTTTTTTGAAGGATTTACTACGCAAAATTTTTTTTCAATTTTAAAACGAGTCCCCCCCCCCACATTTGCTGAACGCCCGATTTTAAATTTGCTTTAACAACTGTGAAATTTTTTTGGGGGGAAACGGGTTAAAAAGGGATTTTTTTTTTCGCTTTCTTTTCCCCAGCCCAATTTCGAAAAATTTTTCCCCCCTTTTTATAGGTCACGCCCCAATACAAACCACTCCCCCAAAAATTTTTTAAAACCACGTTTTTTTAACCCAAAACCCCCCCCAGAAACCCCCTAAAAATTTTTTCCCGGGACTTTTTTTTCGATTTTTTTAAAATTTAAATTTTGGGAAACCCCCCCCCAAACAAAAAACCCTTTAAAACAAGGGGTTGGGGTTTTAAAAGCATTTTAATTTTTTCCTCCAAAGTAGTTTTGCGGGTTCCCCCCCCCCGGGGGGGGTGAAAAAGGGAAAACCTTTTAAAGCGCCTGTAAAAAGGAAAAACCCTTGGGTTCCGAAACTAAAAATAGATTTAAAAAGGGAAATTTTTTGGGGGGTTTTGAAAAATTCCCCCCAAAACCCCGGGGTTTTTTTAAAAAGGCCTTTGAATTTGTGTTCCCCCCCCAGCTGGCAAATTCCCACCTTTCTACTGGGCCTTTCGATTTAAAACCCGGGCCCCCTTTGGGCAAAACCCCCCCCTGGGGCCCCAAGCCCCGGGGGGGAACCAACCTTTTTTTTCTTAAACGGTTTTCCCCCATCTTTTGGGATCCCCCTTTTCCCGTAGAAAAAATTTCCCCTTTTCCCTGCCAAATAATTTTGCTTACCAAACCCCGGGGTTGGGTTTTTTTTTATCCCCCTAACCCTGGGGGGCCCTTTTAAAAAGAAAAACCAAAAAAGGCGTAAAATGCAAAGGCCCCCTTTTTTTTGGGATGCCCGGAAAGCTAAAACCCCCTTTTTTTTACCCCCGGTGGGTGGTAATGGGTTGCCAAAGGCTTAAACCCCAATCAAACCAAGGGCGAGGTTTTTTTTCCCTGGAAGTTTCGCCCCCCCCGAAATGCATTTTTTTGGTCTTTTCCCCCAATTTTCCCTAAACGAAAAACCCCCCAAAATTTTGGGGATATGAGAGGAACCCCTTTAATTTAAAACTCCCTCTCCACCTTTCCCCTTTTTTACGGGAAATTTGAAACAAAACTTAAAACTGGAAAAGGTCTAAAAACCGGGGGCCCTTCCCTTGGGGTGTTCTTTTTTTGTTGGGGAAATTTCCCCAATTTTTTTTTAAAAATTTGGTTTTTCCTAAAAAAACCATTTTTTTTTTTACTAAATGAATTTTGGGGGGTTTTCCATTTTTTTTTAAAACTTTTGGTTTTTTTTTGTTTTTTTTAAACCAAAAAAGTTTCCCCATAAAGTTTTTTCATCCGCATGGTTCCCTGAGTGGGTCTGTTGGCATTGGGGCCCCCCTTTTTCCCCAAAATCCTGGGAAAACCCCCTCGGGGGGCCCGAAAGAAAACCTTAGGGAATTTTTTTGAAAATTTGGGTTTTTTTATTTTAAACAACCCCGGGTCCCCCCCTTTTTTATGGAATTTTTCCCGTTCCAAAGCTTTGGGCCCCCAGGAAAAAAGAAAAATGGGGGGAAAACCCGGGAGCCCCAAAAAAGGGGAGCAAAGCCCTTTCCCCTCCCCGGAGGCGGAAAATCTTTGGGGGTCCCCGTTTTTTTTGATTTTTTAAAAAGGGGGTAGTTTGGGGGGGATTCCTTTCGCAAAACCGGCCCCCGAGCAGGGGGGGTTTTTCCCTACCCCTTCAGAAAAAAACGCGGGGTTTTCCCTCAAGGGGGGCCCCGGGGTGTCACGGTTTCCCCCCCCTTCTATAAAAGAAAAACCCCAAAGGGGAGAGGAGTCATAAATGGGGCCGGAAAAATCCCCCCGTGCAAAACCCTTTTTTAAAAACCCATGGGCTTTTTTTTTTTGGAATTTTGGGGTCCACCTCCATTGGGGTTTAATTTTTGCGAAAGCTCCCCTTAATTTTTGTACCATTAATTCCCCCGGTTTTGGGTTTCCCCCCCAAAAAAATGCCCCCTTATTCCAAACCCCGGGCCCCCCTTTTTTTTTAATGGGGACCCTTTTTTTTTTTTTTTATTTTTTAAAGTGGGGAAGGGGAATTTTGGGGACCCCCCCTATGGTTTTTTTTACTTTCCAAAATTTTTTTAAACCCCCAAAAAAATCTTTTTTTAAAAGCCAATTTTTTAATCCCCCCTTTTTTCCAAAAATGCCTCATTGAATTAAAATTTTTCCTTTTGGAAAATTTTTTTTAAAAAAAATTTTTTTTAAAATTAAATTTTTTTTAAAATGTTCGTTTTTTTTCCTTTTTTTTTAACTTTATTGTAAATTTTTTTAAAAATGTTTTTTTTTTTGTCCCCTTTTTAAAATATTTTTTTTTTTTTAAAAATTAAATTTTTTTTCTTTTTTTAAACCCGTTTTTTTTTAATTTTTTTAAAAATGGTTGGTTTTTTTTCCCCTTTTTTTTAAAAGTGGTTTTTTTTTTTTTAAAGATGTTTTTTTTTTTTTTGTACTTTTTTTATAGTTTTAACCCCCCCGGGGGGGGGCTTTTTTTTTGCCCCTGTTAATTCCCCTCCCCAATTTTTTTTACCAATTAAACCCAAATTTTACACCCCCTAAGGATTTTTTCCCCCCCAAATTTTGGAAAATTTTTTTCAAAAAATTTGGAAAACCCAACTTTTTTTTTAATTTTTTTTAAAAATTTTATAAGGGTGTTTTTCCAAACCCTTTTAAAAAACCAAACCCGTAAATTTTTTTATGTCCCCCCCCCCCTCCCCGAGGGGAATTTTTTTCATTATTTTTTTTTTTTTATTGTTTAAGTTTTTCCCCCCTTTTGGAAAACCCCCAAAATTTGTCGATGGGCCCCCATTAAACTTTTAAAAAAAATAAATTTTTTTAAAAAATAATTTAAAAATAAAAATAATAAATTTGGGGGAAAAGCCCCCAACCCAAGGTTTTTAAATTTAAATTTTTTTGTAAAAATTTTAAAATCACATTCCCCTTTTAAAAATAACTAATCTTTAAATTTCCTTGAAAAATTTTCAATTAATTTAGTATTGGAAATTTTTTTTATTTTAAAACCCAAAAAAAATACTGTTTTTAAAAAATTTTTAAAAAAATCCAGTATCTTAAACAATTTTAAAGGGAGGTTAAAAATTTTAAAATTTTCTAAAAATTTTTAAAGACCCTTTAAAAATTTTAAAAAAAAAGTTTTTTTGGTTAAAAAACCCAATTTTTGTTTTGGTTTTGGAAAAGATAGTATTTTTTTATGCCCTTTTTTTTTTTAATGAGCTTTTTGGGGGGCCCCTGCCCCAAAAAATATTCTTTTTTTTTTCCTTTTCCCCCTACCAAAATTTAAAAAAAATTTCCCCAAATTTTGAACATTTTTTTCCATAATTTTCCCCCATAATTTTTTTTTGTAAAAATTTTAACCCTATTTTTTAAATAAAAAAAAACATTTTCCCAAACCTTTTTTTTTTTTTTTGATTTTTTCAAATTTAAAAAAAAGCCCTAAAAATTTTTTTTTTTTTTGGGGGGAGTAATTTTTTTTTTTTTAAAACTTGGCCCTTTTTTTTTTTTTAAAATTTTTCTTTTTTCTTTTTTACAAGGGAAAGAAAAGGGTAAAGAGTCCCCTTTTTAACATCCCAAAAAAATTGAAGGGGCCCCCCATCAATTCCGGGGGGTAAAATACTTTTTGACTGAAATTTAAAAATTTTAATTAAAAATTTAAGAAGGGGAAAAATTTCCCTGCTAAAAAAAATTCCCCCCCAAACACCGCTTTTTTGGAATTTAAAAAAAGGAAATTTTTTAAACCTAAAAAAAACTCCTTTTTTCTAAAAAAGGAAAAAGAAACTTCCCAACCCAAAAATTTAATAAAGGCTTTAAAATTTTTGGTTTTTTTAAAAACCAAAACCCAAAAAATTTTTTTGTTCAAGTAACCCAAAAAAGGGGGGCCCGGTTGGGTTTTTCCAAAAAAAAGGGAAATTTAAAAAGAGCTTTTTTGAGGTGTTTTTTTTTTAAAAATTTTTTAAAATTTTTTTTCCAGATTTTAGCATTTTTGGGGGCCCCTGTTTGCCATAAAAAAAAACAAAATTTTAAAATTGATTTTTCCAGAAAAAATTTTTAAATTTCAAACTTTTTTGAATTTTTTCCCAGCTTTTTTTGGCAATTGGGGGCCCTGTTTGGGGGCAAACCCAACCCCTCTTCCCCCCCCCCCCCCCCCCCCCCCCCTCCCCCCGAAAAATTAAAATTTGGGTTTTGGGATGGGGGCCCTTTGGGGAAGAAAAGGAAAAAAAAATACCAACCCCGAAAAATTTATGAAAAAATCTTTTTTTTTTTAACCCCTTTTTTTTAGAAAAAATTAAAAGGTAAAAAATTTTCGTTTTTTTCCAAAAATTTTAAAAAATGTTTTTTTAAAAGAAACCTTTTTTTTCATTTTCATTTGGGGGAAAACCCTCCAGATAAATTTCCCAAATCCTTTTTAAAAGTAAAACCCTTTTTAAAATTTTCTTTGCACATTTTTTAAAATTAAATTTTTGGGTTTTTTTTTCCCGGAACCCCCACAAGGTTTTTGTTTTTTAATTTTAAAATATATTTTAAAAAAATATAATAATATTAAAATTTTAAAAATATATAACTAAATATATAAAAATAGGCCCAAATTTTACCCCGCCCGGGGTGAAATTTTGAAAAAATATTTGCCAAAAATTTTTTTTAGAAAATCAAAATAGATTTTTTATTTTTTGGGAAATTTTTTTTTTAATTTTTTTCCCCTTCCCCAAAAATTTTTTTTTAAATCTAAAAATGATTCCCGGCTCTTTTTTTTTTAAAATAAAACCTTTTTGCATTTTTCCCAAAAGGGTTTTTTTGCCCCCCCTGACAAACGGGAAAAACAATTTTTATTTTTTAAAATTTTTTTTTTCCCCAAAGCAAAAATTTTTTTTAAGAAAATTGTTTTTTTTAATTTTTTAAAAACTTAAAGGGCAAGGGAAATATTTTAGCTAAAAATTTTCCCCCGAAAAAATAAATTTTTTTTTTAATAATTTTTAAAAAATAAAAAATTGGGAAATAAAAAAATTTTTGTGTTTTTTTTTTTTTTTTTTTTCTTTTTTTCCCCAAAATTGGGGAAAAGGGGGTTTTTTAAAAAATTCGAATAATTAAATTTACAAAATTTTAAAGGGCAATTTAAAAAAAACGAAGAAAAGACCCCTTTTCATTTTTAAACCTTTTAAAAACCAGAAAAAAAGCACTTTTTTCCAAAAAAAAAATCCGAAAAAGACCCCCAAAAAAGAGGCCAAAAAAAAGGGGAGTTTACAAACTTTTAAAAAAAAATATTTTTGTTTTAAAATCCCTTGGGCCCCCCCTTTTTTATAAAAATCGTAGTCTCTGTTGTTGGGAAAAAAATTTTTTTGGAAAAAAACCCTAATGTAAAAGAAAAAATCCCATTTTCCGGGTATACAGAAACTTGTTAAAGGAATTTTTTTGGGTTTTTGTTCAAACTAGAGAAACCCTTTTTGGGGAAAACCCAAAGGAATTGGAAAAAAAGAAAAAGCCTTCTAGGGTTGGGGAAACGGGAAGGATTTAAATTTTTGTGGGGTTTTTACCAAACGGAACGCTTTTCCTAAAAAAAAATGGTTTTTTTTTTGGTTTTCAACAGGAAAAGGGGGTTTCCGGGGCTGTTTTTCCACCCCAATTTTGGGGGCCCTGCCCATATTTTTGACCTACAACCCATCCTTTTTTTTAAAAGCCCAATAATTTTTCCCCGAACCTTTTTTTTCCCCCAAGGGGGGGACAAGCTTTTCCCTAAAAGGGCCCCGGATCAAATCCCCGGGCCCCACGAACCGTTCCCCCTTCAAAATTTTTTAAAACCCAAAATTGGGCTACAAGGAAAAACCCAAAAGGGAAATTGACCCCCCCCCCCCAAACATTTCCCCCCCCACAAGGAACCCGAAGATTAAAAATTTTCAACATGGTTTAAAGAACCGAAGGAAATTTTGGGGAATTTTTTCCCCCCCCCCAACACGCCCCACAGGAAAAGATTATTTTCCCCCCCAACAAATTTTTAAAAAGAAAAAAGGAAGGGAAAAATTTTAATTGGTCTTCCAAAAAACCGGGCCCCCACAGGACAGAAAGATAAAATTTTCCCCCAAAAACAATTTAAACAGAAAAAGAAGGAAAAATTTGGGAAATTTTTCTCAACACGTTCCCCAAAAGAAAAAAAAGAAATAAAATTTGTCCCCCCCCCAAAAAATGTTCCCCCCCCCCAAAAAACAGAAAGGGAAATTTTGGGAATGGTTTTTCCCCCCAAAAATCAACACCCTTTCCCCCCTTACAGGCCAAAAAATAATTTTTTTTTCCAAAAAATGTCCCCCAAAAAAACAGAAAAAGGAAAATTTGGGAAAAATTTACCCCCAACAAAGTCCCTTTTCAGGGGGCAAAAAGAAATAAAATTTTTCTTTAACCTTTTTTTTTAAAAAGAACAGAAAAATAAAATTTTTGGGAAAATTTTCCTTTAACAACCCCCCTACAACAGAAGGGGAATTTTTTCCCCCCCAAACCCGGGTTTTAAAAAAACAGAAAAGGAAATTTTTAAAATTTTTTCTCAAACAAAAGTCCCCCCTCCCGGCCAAAAACAATTTTTTCCCCCCAAAAATAAAGCCCTTTTGGGGCCTGTTTAATTTTTTTTCCCCGTGATTTTTTTTTTTTTTTCTTTTCTTTTTCCCATTTTTTCTACAACCCCAAAAAAAAGGGGATGTTTTTGGTTTTTTTTTTTGATGGGAAAAAATTTTTTGGTTTTTTTTCTTTTTTTTGGGGGCCAAACAATTAATTTTTTTTTAGTGGGAAAAATTAAAAATTTTTTTTTATTTTCCCGTTTCCCGGGCTCCCAATTTTCCAAAAAAATTGCCCCATTTTGGGGAGATGTTTTTTGGGTTTTTTAAAAGTTTTTTTTAAATAAATTTATAGGGGTTTTTGAAAAATTTTTAAAGGGTTAATTTTTATTGCCCAAACCTAAAATTTTTTAAAAAAAATTTTTTTTCAACTTATTTTTTGGGTTTTTTAATTTTAAGAAAATAAATTAAAAAATTTTTACGAGAAAAAAAATTTTAAAAAAAATTATCCAAACCAAAACACTGTAAACAAAAAATTTTTTCAAATTTTAAAAATAAAATAAATTTTATAATTAAAGAAAATTTTTTTTATTTTTCCGAAAAATGGGAAGACCCGGGGCCCCCGAATCCTTTTGGGCCCAAAAGGGGGCCGGGGGGTTTTTTTTTTTTTAAAATTTGGTTTTTTTCCCCATTTCCTTCCCCCCCGCAAATGCGGGGGAAATACCTCCCCATTAAACCCTTTCCCTTTCCCCCCGTTCCCCCCCCCCCAAAATTTGAATTTTAAAATCAAAAGCGGAAAAAATTTTGATTTAGGTGGGTAATATGGGGGGGGGGGGAAAAAAGGGGGGGATTATGATTTTTTTAAAAATATTTTTAAAAAATTTTTATTAAAAATTTTTAAAATTTTTCCCTTTTTTTAAATTTTTTTTAATTTTTTTATTGGACCCAAAAAGTTTTGAAAAGGGGGGGGGGGTTATATGGAAAAGGGGGGGAAATGGGAAAACCTATTATATTTGGGGAATAATATAATAATTTTAAATAAAATATAACCCCCCCTTTTGCGAAAAACCCCACGTAAAAAGCAAAACCCCCCCACTAACCCCGGCAAAACCCCCCGTAAAGAAAAAACCTCCACCCATATCCGGGGAAAACCCCAATTTTGGGCACCCTTCCCCCCAAAAATTTTCCCCACAAACCCCCCGTATTAAAAACCTCCCCTAATCGCGGAAAACCCCACTTAAAGAAAAACCCCTCCCCCTAAATTTGCCCCCACCCCCCCCTTTTTGACCCCCCCCCACTAAAATCGGGCCCGGGGGGTACCCCCCGTAAAGACACCCTCCCAAATATAATCTTTTGCGAAAAACCCCAAAAAAAATACCCCCTTCCCCCCCTATATCGGGGCGACACCCCCCCGTAAAAAACCCCCTTTCCCTAAAATCCTTTCCCCCCGACAAAAAAACCCCCGAAAAATAAAAACACCCCACTATAGCGCAAAAAACCCCACTAAAAGACACCTCCACTTTTTAATTCCCCCCCGACACCCCCAGATATGAAAAAAACCTCCACTTAATTTTCCGCCCACACCCCACGTATTAAAAACCTTTCCCCTATATTTTTTCGCACAACCCCCCCGGGATGAACCCCCTTTTTCTATAAAACGCGAAAAACCCCACGTAAAAGAAAAAATCCCCACCCATTTCTCCCCGAAAAACCCCAGATTTGACACCTCCCCTATAAACGCCCCACCCCCCCAAAAGGGAAGACAACCTCCACTTTTAAAATTTTCCCGGGGACACCCCAGTAGACAAACCCCCACTAAAATCGCCGGGGCCCCAAAGTTGACCCCTCCATTTTATCCGCGCCACACCCCGATAAAAAAGCACCACCCCAAGAAAAAAAACCTCCACTATAATTCCGGGGACAAAACCCCCCCGTTTTGGGCCCCCCTCCCACTTTTTTTCTTTTTGCGAAAACCCCCCAAAGTTTTAACAAACCCCCCCACTAAATCCGCGGGGGGCAAAACCCCACCGTATGAAAACCCCCCCCCACCATTTCTTTCCCCCCACCCGGGGGAAAAATTGGGCCTCCACGCCCCCGGAACAAAACCCCCCAAGTTTAAAGGGGGGGCCCCCCTTTTAAAATTGACCCAAGGCAAAAAACCGCTATAAAATCCCCAACCTAATACGGCCCCCCCAATTTGCCCCCTATTTAACCGGGGAAAAAACCCCCCTAAAAGGGGCACACAACCTCCATATAAACCGCGACACCCCCAAATTGGAAAACCTCCAAAAAATCCCGGAACGGGCAGCCCCCTCAAAATAAAAACCCTTCCCCCCAAAATTCCCGGGGCACCCTTTCCCCTTTTAGGGGAAAAACCCCTCACCAATATACTTCCCCCCGGAAAAATATACCCCCTTTCCCCCTTATATCCGGGGGCCAAAAACCCCCCAAAAGGAAAAAAAACACCTCCCCCTATAAAATGCGGAACCCCCCCGGTTTTTGAAAAATTTCCCCAAAAAACCTTGGGGGACACCCCATATATGGACCCCCCTTTCCCCTATATTTGCGACACCCAATTAAAGAAAAACCCTTCCAAAATATATCCCGCGACCCCCCAGAAAAAAAACAACCCCCCCACTATATCGCCCGGGGACCCCCCCGTATGAACCAAACCCCCCCAAATTATCGGGGGCCCCCCCACGTAAGGAAAAAACCCCCCAAAAATATCGCGGACAAAACCCCCACGTAAAAGACACCTCCCCCCAAAAATTTCCACTAAAAACCAAACTCCCCAATTAAAGACACCCCTTTCCAAATTTTAATTTTTCCGAAACCAAACCCCCCGGTTTTTAAAACACCTCCCACTTAATCCCGGCCAAACCCACGTTTAAGACCCCCCTCCACCCATAAAACGCCCCGGACCCCCAAAAAAAAACCCCCGGGGGAAAAGGGCACCCCCCCCATATCCCCGGCAAACCCCACGGTAAAAAAAACCTCCCCCCTTTTAATTTCCCACACCCCATTAAAAAAACCACCTTTCCCCTAATTTAAAAACCCCCGCCCAAAACCCCAAAATGACAACCTTTCCCCAAAATCCGCGGCCACCCCAGGTTGGGAACCCCCCGCCACTATATTCCCCCCCAACCCCCCCGAAGGGAAAAACCTCCACTATAAAACCCCGAAAAAACCCCCACGTATTTTACCCCCAACCCCCTAATTCGCGACAACCCCCACTAAAAGACACCTTTCCCCAATATCCCGGGGCCAAACCCCCCGAAATGAAAAACCCTCCACTATAAACCCCGCAAACCCCACGGGGATAAAACCCACCCCCAAACTATATTTTGGGGACAAACCCCACTATGACAAACCTTTTCCCCTAAAATCCCGGCAAAAACCCAAAAGTTAAATTTACCAAAACCCCCTAAAATCGCGGGGGACCTCCCCGTATGAAACCCAAAACCCCCCCCTATATCCCGGCCCAAAAAACCCCAGTATTGACCCCAACCCCCCCACATAATCCCGGCAAAAACCCCAATTTAAAAATTACACCCCCCAAAAATATCCCCGCGGCAACCCCGTATGACAAACCCTTCCCCCCCAAAATCTTTGCGCCCCCCCATAAAATGACAACCTCCACAAATTTTTTGCGACCCAAACCCCAAATATTAAAACCCTTCCCCTATAATCTCCGCGCCCCAAACCCCCTTTTTGCGAACAAACCTTTCCAAAAAATTTGCGGCCAAACCCCACGTAAAACACCCTCCCTAAAAAACCGGGGGCCAAACCCCCCCAAAAGTAAAGACAAACCTTTCCCCCACTAAAAAATTCGCGGGAAAAACCCCCAGTAAGACACCCCCCAAATATAAACCGGGGACCCATTTTACCCTCCCCCTATTAAATTTTTTGTTATGGTTTTCGGTACTAACCCGGGGGGGCCCCGGTGCCCCCCCGTAAAGAAAAACCATTTTCCCCTAAATCCCCAACCCCCGAAAAAAACTCACCCCCCAATTCCCCTTTCCCCGAACCCCCCAGATTTTTTGACACCTCCCCCATAAAAAATTCCCCCCGACCCCCCCACGTTAAAAAAAACACCTTAATATGGGCCCCCTCACTAGACCCCAAACCTTTTCCCCCCCTTTTGCACCTGCCAAACAAAAGCCCAAAAAAAAAAAAAAAACCACAAAAAAAAAATAAAAAACCCCGGAAAAAAACCAAAAAAAATAAAAAAAAATTCGAAAAAAAAACCCCCCCATCCCCCCAAGTGGCCCCCTTTTTCCCCCCCCACCCCCGGCCCCCCCCAATTCCCCCCCCTTCCCCCCCCATACCCCACCCCCCCACCCCTTTCCCCCCCCCCCCTTTTCCCCGGCCCCCCCCCCCC
Source organism: Timema cristinae (assembly GCA_039000515.1). Lineage (NCBI taxonomy): Eukaryota > Metazoa > Arthropoda > Insecta > Phasmatodea > Timematidae > Timema > Timema cristinae. Next base: position 250,399 of record JBCFYV010000375.1, read on the forward strand.
CCCCCTCTTCCCGCCCCCCCCCGCCCCCCCCCCCAAAACCCCAATAACCCCCCCCCCCCTCCCTTTTCCCCCCCCCCCACCCCCCCCCCCCTTCCCCCCCCCCCACCCCTTATCCCCCCCCCCCACGTTGCCCCGGCCCCCCCCCCCCCCTCCCCCCCCCCTCCCCCCCCATACCCCCCCCCCACCCCCCCTCCCCCCAAAAACCCAGTTCCCCCCCCCCACCCCCCCCCCGGGGACCCCCCAACCCCCCCCCCGACCCCCCCCCCCATTCCCCCCCCCCACCCCCCCCCTAGAACCCCCCCCCCCCCCCCCCTCCCCCCTAACCCCCCCCACCCCCCCCCCGTATGGCCCCCCACCACTTTTAAACACAAAAACCCCCAAAATAAAATTTGGAAGGGCCCTTAAACCCCGGGAAAGGGAAAACCCCAGCAAAAGAGCATTTTTTTTTAAAAATAAGAAAAAAAAATTTTTTTTGTGGGGTTTCAAATTTCCCCCATTTAAAAAAAAATATATTTAAACCCCCAAAAAAAAGGCCCATTTTTTTTAAATATTTAAATGGGGGCTTTAAAAAGTAAAAAAACCCCCAAAAAATTTTTTTCCCCCGGCCCCCTTTAAAATACCCCCATCAGTGCTGCAAATGGGGGTCCCCCCCCCCAAACCCCTCCCTAAATTTTTCCTTTTGTGGGTTTCCCCCGGGAAATGGGGGGTCACACCCCTTCCCCCATTATCCTCGGGGGGGGGGTCCCCCCCCGGAGGGTGTCCCCCTGGGCCCCCCTTATTTTTCCTAGTTGGGGGCCCGGGGAAGGGGGGTTTAAAGGCCCCCCTAAATTTTTTCCCCCAGTGGTCCCGGCCCGGGGGGGTTTAAAGGCCCCCCCCAAAATTAATTTCCCCCCGTGGTTCCCGGGGCCCCAAGGAAAAGGGGGGGGGTGTTCCCCCTGGGCCCCCCCTATTAAACCTTTGTGGGCCCCCGGCAAGGGGGTTCCCCTGGGCCCCCCCCTAAATTTTCCCCCCCGTGGTTTAGGCAGGGTTTTTTCCCCCGGCCCCCCCAAAATTTAAACCCCCGTGGTTCCCCCGGCCCCGGGTTTGGGGCAAAGGCCCCCCCCAATTTTAAATTTTCCCCGGGTCCCCCCGGGGGGTTGGGCCCCCCTTGGCCCCCCCCTAAATTTTCCTCCCTGGGGGCCGGCAGTTTTTCTTCCCCGGGTTTTTAGGGGTTTTATGGGAACCATAAAAAACAAGGGCCCCCCCAAAATTTTGGGGGTGGGCCCCGGGAAGGGTTTTTTTTGTAAAACATAGCCAAAAACCCGGACCCCCAGGGGTTTTTTTTTCCCGGGATTTAAAAACCCGGGGGAAAAATAAAAGGGGCGACGAAAAAGACCCCGTTCGGGGGGAAAAAGGTTTTTTCCCCCCCCATAGTAAAAAGGAAAAATAAGAGTTTTTTTGTAAAGGGAAAGGGTTTCAAAACTCAAATTTGTTTTTTTAGAGGTGGGTTTTTTCCCAAAATCCCCTGGGGTTTTTCTTGGGGCCCCTCCAGGAAAAACCAGTCCCCTAGTACAAACCCCAAAAACCCCGTTTTTTTAAAATGACAGGTAAAAAACATTTTATCCCTCCCCCCTAACGCCCCTATTACCCTACCAAAAAGCTTTTCACTAAAGTGGAATTTAAAAAAGGTAAGCTTTTTCAAAAAACCCTTTCCCCTTTGCAAAAATGGAGGAAAACCCCTTGGGGTTTAAAGGGTTTTGGGGTTTTTTAAAAAAAATTTTTTGGGAAAAAAAAATTTTAAAAAATTTTTCCCCTTAAAATTTTATTTTTAAAGGGGGGGTTTTAAAACAAATTTAAATTTTTTATTTTTTTTTGGGTTTCTAAAGGAAAAAAACATGCAGCCTAAAATTTTTTTTGACCCCCTTTTTAAATTTTTTTTTTTTTTAAAAATTTCCGAAGGGCTAAATGTCGACAAAAAGTTGGGGGATTAAAAATTTTCTTTAAAATTAATTTTTTTTCACAATTTTTTCTTTTTAAATTAAAAACCCCGTTGCCAAAACCCTTTTCCTTTTTACCTCCCCGACAAAGGAATTTTTTCTAAATTAAAACACAAAGTTTTGTTTTTTTTTTTTTTGGTTTGGGAAACCAGGCCCCCCCACCGTGGTTTTTTTTGGACCCCGTTAAACGAGGGCCCCCCCCATTTTTCCCCCCTCAACCCAAACACCCTACCAATACACCCTTTTTAAAGTAAGTGCGTTTTAACCCGAAAAGGGTAGTTAAAAAACCCAGGTTGGGTAATAAAAATGAAAAAATAATAAATAAATTAAATTTAAAATTAAAATCAAAAGGGGTAAAGACCCCCTGTAATTAAAAAAATAAATTTTTTTCATTTTATGAACCCTTTTTTTTTTGAATTTTTTAAAATAAACTTAAAGGACCAAAAAGTTGGGTTTTTTTAAACATTTAGGTTTTTTTTTTGGGGAAAAAAAAAATAAATTTTTTATACTAAGGGGCAAAAAACCTAAAATGGGGAAAGGGGAAAAAATTTTTGAAAAAACCAATTTTTTTTTTTTTAAATGGGGAAAAGACAGTTTTTTTAATATCCCAAAAAAAAACCCCCCAAAAAAAAATGTTTAAACCCCAACTAGAAAAAGTTAAAAATTTTTAACCCTTTTTTTAAAAAGTTAAATTTTTCCCACAGGGAAAACCAAAAATTCCTTTTTAATTTTCTTTCCCCCTCCCTTTTAAAATGTAAAATTTTTCAAAACCCGCCCGCATTTTCCCAAAACAAAAAACCCCCATTGGGAAAAAGAAACCCCAAATTTTCCCAAAATTTTTAAAAAATTGACCCTTTTTTTTTCATTTCAAAAACCTTTAAACACGCCGCCCCTTACGGGGGTAAAGGGAATAAACCGTTTCCCAAAAAGCTTTAAAAAAAACAACTCCCCCTTTCATTTTTCCACCCCTACTTTAAATTTTTTTTTGCACCTTCCCCCCAACCTTTCAAAACACCCTTCGTTTTTTTTTTTAAGAAAACCACACACCCCAGTTTAAAAAAACCCAAAGGCCCCCCTTTTTTCCCTTTTTTTTTTTAAAAATTCCAAACAAAAAAACAAATTTTGCCCCCAATCTTTTCAGGGCCCCCATCCCTCAAACCCTTTATATATTGCTTCCCCTTCCCCCCGATTTCCCCACTCAAACCCTTTCCCCCAAAATTGGCCCCCAAAACCCAAAGAAAGCCCCTTTTTTTTTTCACAGTGGGAAAACCCAATTTTGGAATTTTTTTTTCAAAAACCCCCCCCTTTCCCCAGTAAAATGGTTTTTTTTAAATTTTTGACTCTGTCCCCTTTGGGGAAAAAATTCCCCGATACATTTTTTTTAAAAAAATCCCCATTCCCCAACCCCCATTCTTTTTTTTTTCTTGGGTTTTTTTCCCCCCCGGGAAAAAAACCCCCCCCTTTTATCCCCTACATTTATTGGGTTTTTGTTTTTGCAAAAACTTTTTTTTTTTAAACCCCCTTTTTTGGGCCCCCTTTTTTAATTTTTAAAATTTTTATTTCCCCTTTTCAATAGTCCCCCCTAAAAAACCCCAAACCCCTCTCCAAGAATCATTCACTCGTCCCGTCATTTTCACCAACCACCCTTTTCCCGTTTTTTTTTTCAAAAACCCTTTTGCCCAATTAAAAAAAAGGAAAATTCACTTTCCCCCAAAAAAGTTTTTTTTCCAATTTTTTTAAATAAGCTGACCCAAAAAATTTTTTCCTTTAAAAACCCCTTCCTTTTTCCAAAAAACCCATCAAACCCTTTTTTTTTTTGGAGAAAAAATTTTTTAAAACGAAAAAAATTTTCCAAATTTTGCCTTTTTTCCAAACCTTTAAACCAATTTTTAAAGCAATTTTGGGGGAATCAAATATAAATTTTTTAAACCAATTTAAAAAAGGGAAAAATCTTTCACCCCCCTCCCCAATTTCCAAAAATTGTCAAAAATTTCCCCCACCAACCCCCCTTCTCCCACAAGCAAAACCCTCAAAAACTTAAAACCCAAAAAATTTCAAACCCAACAAAAAAATGGAAAACATAACCCCAAACCCGTATAACACCCCCCGTTTTTTAAAAGGGGCCCCAAAATTTTTGCTCAAAGCCCCCATTTCCCCCCTAAAAATCCAAACCCCTTTTTCCCCCCATCAAAACATCAAAAAATCAAATTTTAAAAATTTAAAAAACCTCCCTCATCCACAACCCCCCACTCCCCCTAAAACCTTACAATTTTCCCCAAAACAATTTGGGAAAAGCTTTTTTTCCCAAAAATCATTAAAATTTTTTTTCCTTAAATGCATTTCATTTTTTTCCCAATTTACTTGCCTGCCCAAAGGGAAAAAATCTTGTCCATGAAAACCCCTTTTTTCCTTGGGATGAAAAACCCCAAAATTTCCCCAAAACCCCCAAAACCCTTTTTCCCCCCTGGTTTTTTTTTAACGCACCCCCTTTTAAAATTTTGACTCACAAAAAACTTTTTTCCTTTAAAAAAGTCCCCCCAATTTAAAATAATTGCCCCCCTTTTAAATTTTTCCCGCCCTCCCCCTTATTTTCGCCTATAAAAAAAAACAATGGGCCAAACAATTCCCCCCCCCCCAGTTTTTCCCGTAAAGGGGGAAAAGGTTTTCATTCCAAAAAACCCACACAAAACATTGAAAAGCTCCCCAAAATCTGGGGGGAAAGGGGGGGGGGGGATTTAAAGGGAAAAACCCCACCTTTCCCCTTTTTACTTTTTGAAAACCCAACTACGCCCCCCCAGCCTTTTTAAAACCCTTCTTTTAAAACTCCTTTTTTTCATACTTTATAATATTATTTTTTTTATCCATTAAAAAAACCCTTAAAAAAAATAAAGGGTTTTTTTAAATTTTTTTTTTTAAAAAAAACCCGTAAAAAACCCCCCAAACCCCAAAAAATAAGGGAAAAATTTAAAAACAAAAAATAAAAACCAAAAAAAACCCAAAAATAAAGAAAAAAAAAAAAAAAAATAGAGAGGACGGGTAAAAGGGGGAAAAATCCCAAAAAAAAAATTGGAAATTTTTTAAAGTGGGTGGAAAATTAACCCGGTTTCCCCCCCGCGCACGCAAAAATCCCCCTCTTTTTGAGTTTTCCGGGGAAACCCAAAAGGTCCCAAACCCTTCCCCCAGGTTTTTTTCCCAACATAAATTTTTTTTTAAATTTAAAAAAGGGCGAAAAGGCCCCAAACCCTCCCCACCTTTTTTTAAAAACATAGGGGGTAAATATTGGGGGAATTATTTCAATAGAAAAAAATTCAAGGGCCCAAAAATCCCTTTTTAAAATTTTTTATTTTTGCCAAACTTTTTTTTTGAAAATAACAAGCATATTTAAAATTTTTAAAATCATTTTAATTTGTTTTTTTTTTTTTAGTTTAATAAAATATAAAAGTTCCCTGAGTGGAAACCCAAACAAAAATTTAAAAATAAAAAAATACAAACCCCCAAAAAAATTTTTTTCCTAAACATTTTTTTCTCTTTTTTCCCCCTAATAAAAACGTTTTTTTTTTATTATTTAAAGTTAAAACCCCAAAAAAAAATTTAAAGTTTTAAAAAAAAAGAAAATTTATTTCAAAACATTAATTTTAATTTTGATTCCCTAAAATAAATTTCATAGAAAATTCCCCCTCCCCCAAAATAAAAACCAATTTTTTTTTTTTACCTGTTGCAAAAACAACAAAGGTTAAAAATTTTTTTGTTTTTTTCCAAACCAAAATTTTACCTTAAATTTTTAATACTAAATTTTAAATTTAAACCCCCTAATTTTAAACCCACTTCCCGAACTTTAAAAAAAATCCCCTTTCCCCAAAATTTCCCCCCCAAACAAGGGGTTTTAGGGAAAAAATATTTTTAAAAAAACCCGGGGTAAAATTTTTTTTCCTTTTAAAAATTAAAATTTCCCTTTTAAGGTTTTTTTTTTTTTTTGCCCCAATTTTTTTAACCCCAAAAAAGAAAATTAAAAAACGCTATCAAAAAAAGTAACAATCGAGAAAATAGTAAAAAAATATAAAGTTTAAATTGGGATAAAACAAAAAAACAAGTGGGAAAAACCCCCCATTCTTTTTAAATTTGGGAAAAACTTTGGCACCCCTTTTAAATTCCCCAAAAAACTTTTTTTTTTCCCCCTTTAAAAGTTTTTCCCCCAAACCCCAAAAAGCCAAAATTTTGGGCCCCAAATTTAGGAAAAAAAATAAAAATTAATTTTTTTTAAATTTTTTTACTTTTTTAATCCCTTTTAAAGGAAAAAAATTGATAAGTTTTTTTCCCGATTCCCAAACCTCCCCCCTTTCCCCCCCTTTTTTTTTTCATATTTTTTTTCCCACACTCAAAACTAAACCCCAAAAAAAAATAACCCCCAAAAAAAAAATAAAAGTTTTATTTGTTTTTTTTTTTAATAAAAAAATTTTTTTTCGCGCAAAAAAAAGCCCCCAATAAAAACAATTAAACCCCAAAAAAAATGTCTTTAAATTTACAATACCCCTTTTTTAATTTAAAATAAAAAACAAAAAAATTAAGAATTTTTCGGGAAATACCATTTTAAATTTTAAAAATTTTATAGAAAAAGAAACCTTAAAAAAAAAAAAATTTTTTAAATAAAATTTCCCATAAATTTTTCATTTTTTGCCCCGAAAAATGTTTTTTTAATTTTTAAATTATCGGTTTAAAAATGTTTTGTTTAAAACCCCAACCGGGGTTTTGTCCCCCCCCCAAAAATGGGGGGGCCAAACCCCAAATCCCCCAAAAATGACGTTTTTTCCCCTTTACGGGGCCCCCGGGGGGGGGCTTTTTTAAAAATGGGCAACCCCTCAAAAAACCCGGGTAGGCCCCCAAAGAAAAAGGGGGGGGCGCCCCCGCCCCCCCCAAAAAAAACATTTTTATAAAATTCCCCCCGGCAAAAAAACCCGGCAGTTTTTTTCCTTTTTTTCCCCCTCGTCCTTTTTTTTTTTTTCCTTTTTTAATTTTTGGGCCCCCGGGTTTTTAAATTTTGGAAAATTTTTTGGGGGTGGGGGAAAAAATTTTAGTGGCGAAATGCCGGGAAATAGGCCCCAATGTTTGGGAGTTTTCCCGCGTGAGTTTTTTTTTTAATAAATTCCCCCCCCGGAAAGTTTTTTTTTGTTGGGGGAGGGGCTTCCCCCAGATTTGGGGGATATAAAAAAGGGGAAAAATTTAAAGTTTTTTTTTTTTTTGAATGGCCCCCCAATTTTTTGTTTTACCCCCAGGGGCAAAATTTTAATTTGGGTACAAAAACATATATTTTTTTTTGTGGGGGTCAAAATTTTTAAAAAAAAAATCCCCTTCCAAAATTTTTTTTTTTCGCGGAAAAATTTTTTTGGCTTTCCCCGGTTTTAAAAAGCAATCATTCAGATTTCACAAGCGGCAAACGTGGGGTTTTTTTTTGGGCACGTACAGGCCAAAAACCCAAATGTGGGGGAAATAAAAAAAGTTAATTTTCTCCTGGGGGATGCGGGTTGGGCCCCCATCCCTAATTTGGGGGCACTAATTGGGGGAAAGAAATCCCCAAAAAAGCATTTAAAAAACCCCAAAAAATCGTCAAAAATGACCGGGAAAAGCCCAAAAATAAAAATTGCAACCTTTTTTTTATAGGGGGATTTAAAATTTAAAGGGAAAATTTTTTTTATTTAATTAGTAAATGCAGCGTCCCCCCAAAAAAAGATTTTTAGGCACATTTAAAAAAAAAATTTTGAAAACAACCCCTTTTAAAAAAAAAAAAACTAGCCTTTTTGACTTTTAAAAACGGCCCCAAAAAAAAATTAAAACAATCAGAAAGTAAAAAAAAAAAAAAATGGTTTTTTTTTTGTTTTTTTTTTGGAAAAAGGTTTTTTTTTAGAATTTTACCCGAATTCCAAAAAGAGTCCCAATTTTAAAATCCCCTCGGGGGAAAATTTAAATTAAATTTAAAAGTGGGAAACCGGGATGGTTTTTTAAAAACACTAAAAATTTTTTCACGCCCGAAAACCAGGGGGGGGTTTTTTTTTCCAAAATCCCCAAAGGGGAAAAGGTTCCCCCCCCCCCGGGAAAACCCCAAAGTGTGGTTTAAAAAAAAGGAAATGTCCCCCCCCGTTCCCCCCCCCCTTCCCCAAAAGATGAAACCCAGATTTTAAAAAAAAACAGGAAGGTTTTTTTTTAAATTTGGGGACCTTTACAATCCAAAAATCCCCCGATTAAAAAATGTTACATATCCTGTTACGGGCACATTCCCAAAATTTTCCTTTTCAGAATTTTTAAAGGGAAAAAGGTTTTTTTTGGCAGCCCTTAATTTTTTTTAAAAAAAAACAAAATAGAAATTTTTTTAACCAAAACCAAAAAAACAATTCCGGTTTTTTTTAAAAAATTTAAAATTTTATTTTTTAAAATTTTTTGAAACCTCCCCTTGGGGTTTAAACCAATTTAAATTTAAAAAAGACATTTAAAAATGCATAGGGTTTTTGGGGGTTTTTTTTTTTAAAATTTTTTGATTGGGCCAAAAATTTGGGAATTTCCCTTCCCTTTATCATTCCCAAAGGGAAGTTCCCCCCCTTTTAAAAAATCAAACCCAAAAATTTCCTTTTTAAAAGCCGGAATTTTTCTTTTTTTTTTTTCAAACAAAAAAATCGGCGAAACTGACCCCCCTTTTTAATTTGGGGTGTACCTTTTTAAAACCCCAGTGGACCCCGGGAAAAAAACATCCCATTTTTCAGCAAAAGAAACCCGGCAACATTTTTTATTTCCCAAAATTTGGGTTTTTTTTTAGTTTTTTTTTTAAAAAAAAATTTAATGAAAAAATTTAAAAAAAAACAAAAAAAAAAAAGAGAGAAACTTTTTTTGGGAAAAATTAAAGCCATAATAAATTTTCAATTTTTAAAAAATTATAAAAAAAAAATAACTTTCACAATGTTTTACATGCCATAAACCCCTTTTTTCGAAGAAAGGAAAAAAAAACGTTTGGAAAACCCCACCCAAAAAAAGATTTTGAGCAGTATCTGCCCGGGGTTAAAACCCAAACCCCCTTTAAACGGGTTCCCCCAATTTTTAATTTTAAACCCTTTTTTTTTACAAAAAAAACATGGTTGGGGAAAAGGAAAAACCAAAACGTCTTTTCTAAACAAACAAATTTTGCGAAATTTTCAAAAAGTTTTTCTAATATTTTTTTTTCCTTTTTGCCAAAAATTTTTTGAAAAATAAAAAAACCTGCAAACAAGAAAAAGGAAAAAACCCTTTTGTAAAAAAAAACGTCCCCAAGTAAAAGGCCTTTTTGAGCTGAAAAAATCGTGGGCACAGTTTTTTTTTAACAAACCCCCTTTTTTGGGAAAACCCTACAAAAATAAATTTCCCCTTTAAAAAGTTAAAAATGCAAAAAAATTTAATTTTGAAATCCTTTTAAAAAACCTAAAAAAGCGTCCAAAAAATTTGGGATGGAATTTTTTTTCAAAGGCTAAAATATTTAAATTTCTGGCCAAACCTTTGGGTTTTTTTGCCAAAAACTTCCCAATTTAATTTGGGGGAAAAAATACAAATTTTGAAGTAAATTCCCCAATTTTTTTTTTTTTAAAGCCCAAAAGGGGGTTTTTCCCCCCAATTGAAAACCCGCATGGAGAAAATTCCCCCGAACATTTTAAATGCCCTTTTCCCAATTCACACATTAAATGTGTATGTTTTTTCCCCCTCCCCTTTCCAAAAACAAAATTTAAAAATGAATTTTTTTAGAAGTTTTTTTTAAAAAACCCCAATCTTTTTCCCCAAATAAAAACCCAACAAATTTTTTTACAAAAATTTGGAAAATTGGGGCACCAAAACCCGCTGAACAAAAACCCCAATGCAAGGGAGACTGCTTTTTTCAAAAAAATTTCACAACAATTTTTTTTTTTTTTTTTGTTAAAAAAAACAAATTTATAAAATCCAAAGGGGATTCCCCTGTCCCCCGTTGGGGGGGCCAAGAAAAAAATTTTTAGTTTCCCCCCAAATTTTTACTGCTAACCCCAAAATAAAAATTTAAAAATTTTTTTTTACTTGGGAAATTTTTTTTTTTCCCCCCCTTCCCCCCGAAAGTGGTCCCCCAAATTTTTTTCGAAAAACCCTTAGAACAGTTTTAAAGACTTTGTAAATAAACATTCCCCAAAAAAGGTTTTCAACGAGGGGAAAAACAATTTAAAGAAAACGAATGGATTTTAAAAACCCCTTTTAAAAAGGGGGAATTGCTAAATAAAAACCCCCCCACAACTAAAGGGAAAATTGGGGTTTTTGGGAAAAAATCTTTCGGGAGTCCAAAAATTTTCCCAACTAAACCCCAAGAAACTTTTTGTGGGGAATTTAATTTTTAAGGGGGTTTTTTTTTTTTGAAGATTAAACCCCGCAAAAAAAAAAAAAAAAAAAAAAATGTTGCTGGAACTTAGAATCGCATATCGTTGGACATTGAAAACATTTTAGCTCACACACAACACATGCGAGGCAATGGGATTGCCAATATCAACAATACTATATCAGAGTAATCAAATAGATGGTGGTAAGTTGAATAATGACAAAATACATCATGAGTTGTACAATCAAGCAAATGAAGAACAGTGATAAGGATTTACAAAATACTTGAAGCCATATTTGATACTGTAAATATACGAAGAAATGTTTTACCTTGATGCACCTTTTAACTGTGGAAAAAACTTATTCCCTGCAACCAAATAAAGGCAAAGAGTTTTCTCATAAGGATTTACTTCCTTTCTGTTGCATTTACTGGAATTGTATCGAGTTTGGTTGACGGTGATCGTACTAATTAAAACTGTTGAGGCCCACACATTCGCCGTAAAACAATAGCAGTGCCAAACTGTGGTCACATGGCAGCACTAAACCAAATTCACAAGAAATTCCGGTGAGCTGCTCTAGTAGAGACAATCTCTGTTTTAAACAGCTCTTCTCCATTAAAATCCGCTTTAGATAGACCCGATCATGCAATGCGCTATATTTTATAAACAAAAGTAGCGTCTATACGCTTCCAATCTTTTTTTGTTCTTCTTTAGTTAGTAATAAGCTGCAAGTACTGCTATTTTATTTTATTTTTATTTCCAAAAATGTTTGACACGACTTCTCAAACAGATCAGTTAAACACGACTATCTTAGAAAAGGTTGTGAAAACACACAGTAACTGTAGGCAATCAGCTGGTTTGTAATTTGAAGTTTCAATGCATCATGGGTAAACAGAAACTCCCAGCTTTCCCGCGTGAATGTAAACTGCTGCGCCACTAAGCAGAGCGGATTCTCTGTTGTGCTTTCTACTTTAGGTGTAAGTGTGAACCAAGCTTGACACGTTTAAGTTGCCAATTCTAATGCATGAGAACTCTGCTTTTGGCTTCAAACCTGGCACTAGGCGCCAGCTTCAGATGATCAATAGCCAAGCATTATCGATCATCATTATGGACGAGGCTCTCATAACTACAACTGCTGCACTTTTTTATTAATAATCGATTGTTTTGCGATTTAGCAAGTGATGATAGAAAACATATTCCATATTGGGGTGAAATTATTACTAACTAATTATTACTTTCGTCAAACATAACCTGTACTAACTCACAGTGAACAAAGTGCATCAGTGGGAGTTTGCCTGAAGCGTCACAGTCTTTGGCCAAAAATTTACACAAATTCATCTTACGACTAGCATGAGACTTTCTGAAGGTGAACACGAAATTGTGACATTTTGTTTCAAGCTGGTAACCGGAACATTGCTTGGAGCTACATATTCTGCACCTTATCTTGCCTGATTCAACAATTATCTCTTAGGAAAAGGCAAAGTGTAGAATTCACATACGGAAAAAATATCGACGAAACCCATCGTTGAACAATTCAATCGTCGATAAAGCAATATTATCTCCAGAAAATGAATACTGCGCAAATATAACAGCGAAATTTGTATAGAAAATGCCTGATGATATTTGGAGTTATTACAATAAGGACATTATTTGTTAAACACAATATCAGTGAACAACTACAGTATACTATAAAGTTTTTTAAACAGTCTGGAGATAGGTTGACTGCCAAATTGACAAACTGGAGCTCAAAATAAACAGCAAATTTTGGTGTTCCTTATGCGTTAATCTCTTAAAAACACAATGAAGTGTCTGATTAATGGTAGAAGAGATTCAAGTGAATCATTATCACAATAACTCCATTGATTAAAGGGAACTAAAAGGGAGAATTCACAGGGGGAACGTAAATCATCTTTTCAGAAAAACGTTTTGGAAATTAAAAAAATTTACAACGCCCCAAATTTCCCTTTGAAAAGAGCAGCTTTGCCCTAACCTTTAAAATAAGATTTCAAAGAAAACTTTCACAAAATTTTGGGAAAATTTTTATTTTAAACCTGTCTTTTTAGGCAAATAGGGCCCAAAACCATACTCGCATTTCCCCCAGCCCACTCTTTTTCAATCATAGAAATTTTCTTAACAAAAAGAAACAAAGGGGGTGGGTTTGAAAAATTTTATTTTACATAAACAACACTGTTTATAAAGTTTTTTAAAAAAATTTTTATTTATTTTAAAAAATTTAAAAAATTTAAAAATGAACCTAAAAAAATTAAAATTTTTTTCATAAAAAATGAAAAATTTAATTTTTTTTGTTAAAAAATAAAATTTGGGATGTTAAATGAAAAAACAAAATTTAAAAAAAAAAAGGCAAATTTTTTGGCCGGGAAAAACTATTTTATATAGTAAAATGATATCATCGTTAACAGAAAATAATTTGTTTGTCCTTCCTATGAAACTAGACTGAACTGAGAGCTGTTGAAGACTAGTACATACACTTGGAGTATTAGAACCACACACTGGGTATTACTTGAACACATGAACAGTAGGGGGCCGCGTGAACAAATGGCCCACTGAACAATAGGAGTCTAGTGTGCTAGTCATGGAAAACATTTGACGGAAAATTTAGAAAATATTACAAAAAATATGATTTGATTGCAGGTCAAACTTGTCTCTAAATAGGAATTTTATTTGACACGGCTCCAATAAAAATATTAATCTGTCATATTAAGGACATGATTAGGCAGTGGTGCACCCAGATGGAATGACTAAAGAAACTTGACCACATTCAACTAGCAGATTCCCCAGCATTCCTTTGGCTTAGTTTACAAAAATATTCGTTAATTGCTTCTCACTAGCAAAAAAAAAAGGTTTTCGTCTCCATATATAAATAAATACCAATTTACACCTAAAAGTATTCACTAGTGCTACCCCTTTCCCGCTACACCCCTCGCCCCCACCCATCAAAAAAAAAACACCCCAATCTGTCTGGCCCACTAGGCATACATAAATTTACTAGTCTTAAATAGCTTGAAAAAAAATAAAACATATAAAGAATTGTTTTAGTTTTAATGTTATTTTAATATCCGTTTCATTTTAGTGTTGATTATTTGTATTTTTTTGTTGAGTTTAAAATTGTTATAAAACAAGACTAAATATCGCTTATTGTGACGCGCCACTAAGCCCAGTAATAAAAAATATTGCCTATTTGAACGTTTTCGATCCTATATAAAACTTTATACTGAACTGATAGCTGTTGCCCGCGGCTTCGCTCGCGTGGAAGTTGATTATATACAAATACGAAAATATACATATGTATTTACAGATTAATTTAAAAAATTACGTTACGTTGATGACCATAACTTGACCTCAGATCAAAAATAATGCAAGTTCGATACAAACTTTCACCCCCTTTTTCATCCCATATTTAAATAAAATTTCCAAAATTCCTGAAACACGTATTTATTGTTTTACGTCAATAACCGAAATACAAAATTTTGTTTATTAACTTTCAAAATGACGGACTTTCATACATATTATCAAACCCCTATTTTGACCCCTTTGGGGTGGAATTTCTAAAATCCTTTCTTAGTGGGTGCCTACATAACAAAATGAAAATAAAGTCCGAATTTAATGCTTGTAGCCTTTATAGTTTGCGCTCGGCGATGATGAATCAGTCAGTCAGTCAGGACAGTTATTTTATAAGTATAAAATTAGTAATCATTCATCGATCATGGTTTATTGAGTGGGAAAACAAGCTGAAGTCACGAGTCATTATAAAAAGAATTTCCTCTAATTTCTCTTTGTAATCATCTTCTATTGCAACTCGAAGGGGAGGGACTCTTACTAAGATGTTGTTTTGTTTCAATATAAAGTGAAAGTAGTATTTAACGAACAAAGTTCATGAACTCCGTAATGTCTTGTGTGTTCATTCGCAAGTGTGAGATAATAAAAACAAGGTACAGCAACCTTGTAAGAGCCAAGTGTCGAGAGTAGAGATGTCTCAGTCCACCACCAGCTCCTATGGAAGAGATGTCTAGTCCCCAAAAGGAAGTAGCGATATCTTTAGTCCCCACAAGCTCCTATAGTAATATGTCTCAGTTTCCCACAATCCTAGAGTAGGATGTTCACCCCCAACAAGTTCCTATAGTAGAGATGTCTCAGTCCCCCACAATTCCTAAATTAGATATGTCTCATCCCTCACAAGCTCCATAGTAGAGATGTCTCAATCCCCACAAGTTCCTATAGAGATTTCTCAGTCCCCCACAAGTTCCTATAGTAGATTGTCCCCAGTCCCACAAGCTCCTAGAGTGTAGATGTCTCAGTCCCAACACGTCCTATAGTAAAATATGTCTCAGTCCCCACAAACTCCTAGAGTGTAAATGTCTCAGTCCCCACAAGTCCTAATTGTAGAAGTCTCAGTCCTCCACTAGACCTAGAGTAGATATGTCTCAGTCACCCCAAACTCCTAGAGTGTAGATGTCTCAGTCTCCACAAGCCCTAGAGTGTAGATGTCTCAGTCCTCCACTAGATCCTAGTGTAAAATATGTCTCAGTCCCCCACAAGCCCTAGATGTAGATGTCTCAGTCCTCCACTAGATCCTATTGTAATATGTCTCAGTCCCCACAAACTCCTAGAGCAAGATTTTTCAGGGCCCCACAAGCTCCTAGAGTGTAGATTTCTCAGTCCTCCACTAGATCCTAGAGTAGATATGTCTCAGTCCCCACAAACTCCTAGAGTTTAGATGTCTCAGTCCTCCAACAAAGCTCCTAGATTGTAATATGTTCTCAGACCTCCACTAGATCCGTAGAGTAAGATATGTCTCAGTTCCCCCACAAACTCCTAAGTGTAGATTCTCAGTCCTCCACAAGCCCCAAGAGTGTAGATGTCCTCATTTCCTTCCACTAGATCCTAGAGTAGATAAGTCTCATCCCCCACAAGCTCCTACGGTAGATATGTCCTCATGTCCCTACAAGCTCCTAGAGCAAAGATTCTCAGTCCCCCCCCACAAACTCCTAGAGCAAGATTGTCTCAGGTCCCCCACAAACTCCTAGAGTGTAGATGTCTCCGACCTCCACAACTCTAGAGTGTAAAAAGTGTCTCAGTCCTTCCATTAGATCCTAGAGTAGAGATGTCTCAGGTCGCCCCTTACTTCCTACAGTAGAGATGTCTCAGTCCCCTCCCACAAGTGCCTATAGTGAGATGTCTGCAGTCCCACACAAGCACCTAGAGCAGATATGTCTCATCCCCAACCAGTAGCCTAAGTAGATATGTGTCAGTCCCCCATGACGTCACAATATAGATGTCACAGTCCCCCCACAAGCTCCTACGTTAAGAGATGTCTCAGTCACAGCACAAGCTCTACAGAAGAGATGTCTCAGTCCCATACAAGCTCCTAAGCAGGGAATATGTCTCATCCCCCACAAGCTCCTAGAGTAGAATATGTCTCAGACCCCCACAAGATCCTACATAGAGATGTCTCCAGTCCCCCACAAGCTCCTACAGTCGAGATCTCAGCATTCCCCCACAAGCTCCTACTGTAGTATATGTCTCAGTCACCCACAAGCTCCTACATTCGATATGTTCTCAGTCCCACACAAGCTCCTCAGGAGATATGGTCTCAGTCCTCCACAAGCCCTACCAGTAGATGTCACAGTCCCTCCACAAGCTCCTACAGTAGAGATTTCTCAGTCCCCCCATACTCCTACAGTAGAGATGTCTCAGTTCACCACAAGCCCCTACATAGATCTGAGTCTCAGTCCACCACAAGCTCATAACAGTAGGATATGTCTCAGGCTCTCATACTCCAACAGTAGAGATGTCTCAGTCCCCCACATGAGGAGCCCTACCAGTAGAGATCTCAGTCCCCCACAAGCTCCTACAGTAAAGATATGTCTCATAGTCCTCCACAAGCTCCTACAGTAATATGTCTCAGTGCCCCACACAAGCACCTACAGTAGTATGCTCAGTCCGCACACAAGCTCCTACAGTGAAATGTCTCAGTCCCTACACAAGCTCCTACAGTTGAGATGTCACAGTCCCTCCACAAAGCGCCTGCAGGTAGAGATGTCCTCAGTCCCCCACAAGCTCCTATAGTAGAGATGTCACAGGTCCCGTACAAGCTCCTAGAGAAAAGTGTTCTCATCCCCCACAAGCTCCTAATTAGAGATGTTCTCCATTCCCCCACAAGCACCTTACATTATAATGTCTCAAGTCCCGTACAAGCTACCTAGAGCAAAGATGTCCTCAGTCCCCCCACAATCGCCTACAGTAGATATGTCTCAGGTCCTTTCCACAGCTCATACAGTAGATATGTCTCATTCCTCCACAAGCCCTACAGTAGAATGTCTTCAGGTCTCCCCACAAACCTCCTACAGTAGAGATGTCCAGTCCTCCACAAGAACTCCTACATAGATATTCTCAGTCCTCACAATGCTCCTACAGTAGATATGTCTCAGTCCCCCCACAAAATCTCCTACAGTAGGATGATGTCTCAGTCCTCCAACAAGCTCCTATTCAGTAGATAAGTCACAAGATCTCCCAAGCTCCCACAGTAGATATGTCTCACCTCCACAAGCTCCTACAGTAGAGATGTCTGCAGTCCCCCACACAGACTCTACAGTAGAGATTTTCTCAGTCCCTACATGCTCCTAGAGCAAAGATGTCTCAGTCCCCCACAAAGCTCCTACAGTAGAGATAGATATGTCTCATTCCCACGGTCCGCGGGAATCAGTACAGTGCTGATGGTGGGGACCTGTCGCTCCGAAGATGATGCGGTATTAGACGATCCTCCTCGCGCAGTTAGTTGTCGGCCGTTGCTCGGTGACATGTTGTCAGACGGATTCATGCTCTTGAACATTGCCGGGGATAGTACCAACGTGATAACGTAGATCTCTCGGACCATGAAGACACGGACACAGTCGGCAGATTCTTGAGAGATCCAAATACAGACTGCCTCTCGCTCCTCGAATCTTTCATTATCATTGGTGACTGGGCCTACTTAGAACCTGTTAATATGTCATGAGCCTTCAAACAATGCTTTATTTTATTAGCACCGCGTCCTACTATCACGTTTGTAGTTTATACGCTCTGTGTACTAATGTACGCTAATGGGCTATGAATTGGAAGGTGAAGTTTAGGCGGAAGTGAACCCGATTTTGTCGTGGAGGGATAGTAGAAAACCATTTAGAAAAACCACACATTCACCCAACAAGATTCTAACCTCGATCTCCCTACGTCCTCGATAGTCGAGTTTTAAACACGAACTAAACTAGCGCGTGTAGCTAACTACTCCGATAAAGGTCGGGGTAAAAATGTATGGGGTACGTGTGTGTGGACAAAATATTTTAATGTTCTTGTAATTTAAATAAAATCCAACAGACTGAACTGTTCAGGATATTGTGTCCCAGGGGAAGGAGTTGCTTTATTCACACGCTTCTACAAGCACACCAGACGTTAGTGACACATTCAACCCCCGAGCGCTCTATCTACACAGATTGACACACTTCAGTGACTCTCATCGTCTAAGGCGTAACAAACCTCAGTTCAATAGTGACTGGACTTGTCTATGACGGTTAGAATCGGGGCTTGAATAATAGTCATTTGTGTACTTGCCAGATTTTTCCTTTGTAAGTTTTAACACTACTAATTCTATCAACGCAACACGCAAATGTCACGTACCATTCCACAATAATCAATTCCTACTTATGCTGAACATATAAGCGTATTAATACTTATGTTATACTACCCTCCATTTATAGAGGCTGTGGTGTTAAAAAAACACCGTGTTTAGAACTATATCGTGGCTCATATTAAAGCTCTTTAACAATGTTTTCTAGTGTTCACGCCATTGGGGAGAATTCAACTAACGTGGGAACTTTAAGTACTTGAAATATCTCGATTACATCAGTAACATCCAGTTAAATATCTGTAGCATTAGTACGAGTGTACGGTACTTACGCGGTGGCCACAGCAGGGATGTGCAACGCCGGCACGAACAAAACAAATGGTACGGCGCGCCGCAAACACTTTCTCTCTCTTTATCTTAAAATAGAAATAATTACTAAAAAACTAGTAGGATTTGGAAACGAACTAACAAAACCTTTCTTATCACCGCGTCTTACTACCCGCTCAGGTTATACGCTTATGTACTACTTATGATAGTTGTTTTAGAAATTAGGAAGGTTGTATTTAGTGGAAGTGTCCCCTCATGAGTGTGGAGAGAGGGGAGAGAGAGAGAGAGAGAGAGAGAGAGAGAGAGAGAGAGAGAGTGGAAAACCGTTTTGGAACAACACCCTCAGTATACCCGACTGAGATTCGAACCTCGATCTCCCCATCATCTTTTAGTCTAGTCACTGCGAAACTAGCACATTAGACTATACGGCCACTGAAGTGGATACTATACTTTGTTGCAGAAATACTCCACCAAAAGAGCATAGCAATCAATTTCTCATCAACATTCAAAACCTGAATAGTAAAAATGCTTACAACTCGGAAACTATTGGTTTTACAAAAATATATTTAATTATAATAGTACTACAGCTTTACTAAGATAAATTACTTCGTATCTCAAATAGTTGCGGAGATATAATCAAAATTAGAAATTTTTTGCTAATTTAACAGTTATTCCATGGGAAAATGAAAGTTGCCAATTTGTTTATAATGTTAAACAATGCCCTTTGGATACAAAATTTAATCAAATTCGTTAGAATGGATTTTGAGAAAATATGTTTTCTCCTCTCGTTATCCAGGGTTTTCATAGGATTCCCCCGAGGGTTTTCGGAATTAGATATCCAAACCTAAAATAAAGGGTTGTTTACTGAAAGGGGAAAATATAGTTCTCAAAATCCATTCTAACGAATTTGATTAAATTTTGTATCCAATCATTGTTTAACATTATAAACAAAATGGCAAACTTTCGTTTTCCCATGGAAATGACTGTTAAATTAGCAGAAATTTTAATTTGATATATCTCCGCAACTATTTGAGATACGAAGTAATTTATTTTAGTAAAGCTGTAGTACTATTATAAATAAATATATTACATTGTTATAAAGTTGTTGTTTTAGTCTCAAGGACATGATTTTCAAGGGCTCTTCTCTCCCTTAGTAATGACTTCAGCGCAAATCTTTCTACACATTTCTTCCTAGTTTTTCACAAGAAATAGCTCCTATATTTGCAACACAAGTTTAAACTCACCCTGTGTGTATATAGACTGAAGCAATATTTGATTTTTTTGACCAAACTGCAAAAACAGAGCCCTTTTCTCGCGTCCCTTTCTAATCTAGTTGCTTCTCAACCACTGCGTCGGTTTTAAATATACCATGACCAGCTCAACATTGAGAGTTTCATTTTCACCTCAAAGTTAAATTTTGAGTGCTTATACAAGAATTCATTCTTTTTTTAAGGCACTGCGTTTTACTACGCGTTCTTTTTATATGCTTATGTACTAATTACGCTAATGGTTTTAGGAATCAAGAAGGTTATACTCAGGAGAAGTGTACCCACATTTGAGTGGAGGAGAGTGGAAACCCAGTTTGTAAAAATCCCCCTCAGCACACCCGATTGAGATTCTAGCCTCGATCTCCCCGTAAATCGGCAGTCAGTCTACTGCGAGAGTAGCGCGCTAGACCACGCGGCCAACGAAGCGGGTAATTCATTATTATTATTATTAGCACCACGTCTTACTACCCGTTCGGTTTACAGCACTTACGCTAATGTGTAATGGTAGGGTGATTGTGAGATGAAATGGAGGACCTACAGTTTAACGTGGAATCCGAACCACGGTGGAGGCCTGGCATTCCCCACATTCACAAGATGTCTTGTCAGAGGTGAAGGAAGGGTTGGTGATCAGATAAATTTGTGCCGGGGCCCAGGATTGAACCCCGGACCCCAGCACAGAAGTCCGACACCTTACCCTGGGCCACCAGGTCACCAATTCAAAATTAAAATTAGGTTACACATTTCACAAACTATTATATTTTATATCTATTACACATTGTAATTTTTTATGACCGCGTCTTACTACCTGTTCGGTATTCTATGTACTAACTATACAATGTTAGGAAGGTTGAAACCCCGATCTCCCGTCTTCAGCAGTATAGTCTATTACAATAGTAGTACCTTAAACTATGCGGCCACCGAAGCGGATTACACTTTCTAAATCATATATTCATGCCGGTAGCTTACTTAACTTTGCACTTACTACAACTTAGTTTAAAACCGTTTCCATCTTCCAGGCAACTTCTGAATAACAC